>PVLD010005701.1:0-108987 GCA_004027595.1 Dinomys branickii
GCTAGGACCCAGCAAATCTTTCTCTCCGCTCCCGGCGGCGTTTGGGGCCCTCCGCGCGGCTCGCCCGACACGCGCGAAACGTGGGATTGCCGGGCGTCTCCGCCGCTAACAAGCCGATCTCTGTCGGGAGTCGCCGGGGGGCTGCGCCGGCTCGGGAGGCGGGAAGGATCGAGGCGTCCGTGCTCTCAGGGCGCTAGGATCCAGCAAATCCCTCTCTCCGCTTCCGGCCTCTTTTGCACTTCTTGAAATCCTGTTCTCCAACTACCTTGTGCTGTTGTCCTCACCAGCTGGGTTGAAGCCGAAAGAA
Organism: Dinomys branickii; assembly: GCA_004027595.1. Classification (NCBI taxonomy): domain Eukaryota; kingdom Metazoa; phylum Chordata; class Mammalia; order Rodentia; family Dinomyidae; genus Dinomys; species Dinomys branickii. The sequence goes on from PVLD010005701.1 coordinate 308, forward strand.
CTGCAACTTGGATAGGGGCCCATTTTCAGCCCACTCCTCGCGCCACGTGAAGTAAAGCGCACGGCCGGCGAGGGCTCACTGACAATGTTGAAAACACCCAGCTGATTGGTACCCCTACTGGGGGATTCTAAGCGAGGCTCCTGTCTGGTCTGTGCCTTTAGAAGGGATAGGTAGGGAATCTGTACTTACAGAAGAACACCAGCCCAGCTCTGGAAGGGTCATGTGCAGTGGCCATCTGTCCCAATCATAAAGTGCAACCCTAGATTCCCATTTATGTCTAGGGGCCATAAGAGGTTTTAGCTGTAGTAAGTACAGCAAGCCCCCAAGTGCTTGTAATTGGATTAATACTAACTCATTTATTATTCTTATTACCTCTTGATCAGTAGTATGGACCCCCATTTTGCAAATGAGGAAACTGATGCATTAGGACGGAGAGCCCCTTTCCTTTCCTTGGTAACAGTAGAGGGTGACAGGGTGAGCGCTATGTACGTGAGCATCTGTATTGTTTAGTACAAGCTCACTGAGCCACCTGATTGTGCTGCACCGTCTGTCTCCCAGACTCCTTCCTACCCACCCCTGAGCTAGTCACTATAGCAGCCAGGAGTTGCAAAATGTCCCTGGGCTCCCCAAAGGCGGGAGAGGTGATCTTGCACTCTGCATCCGTATCAGCGTGGCTCTAAAAAGAGGGCACCGAGCACAAATTCATGCCACAAGTTTTTATTACATACCCACTCTATAGTAGGTACTTTTCTAGACATTATAGCAGATCAGTGAGCAAAGAAGACAAAAAAGAAGTTCCTGCCTTCAGGGAGATTTTGTTCTGCCACAGAGGCTTCCAGGGTTCCAGTCAGTCCACTCCCCTTCCTTAATGAGAAGTCAATCCCAATCTGCCAAGGAGCCAACAGAGATAAGGAGGGAAATCTTACACCGAACCTCAGGGTCCCACGCTCCTCAGATGGGACCGGTGATCTCACCAGCCTTCTGCTCCAACAGTGAGAGACCACAGGGGCGGCTGCCCCTCAGTCAATCTCGCTCCAGCGCCTCTGCGTCGCCCTCTTCCCTGGACCTTGCACCCCGAGCCCTTGCCTCTTCATTGGTTCGCATCATAAATGTGTAATGCCAGTCTAAGAAAAGCACCCAGCCCAACCCGCTCTGCCTTGCATCCATAACAACCTTATCAAAGGGTTTTTTCTGAGCACGGAGAACAGAGAGCCCTCCAGGTTTTGATTCATAGCAGGTGAAGGCTGGATGTGCTGAAAGCTGATTGAAATCAGCGAGGTCAACAAAATACAGCTGAGAGTGCACAATAATTGGGAGAGAAGCCTCGCTTCCTTGTTTTTTTTGTGATCTCCTGCACTTTCTAGATCTCACTTCTAAGGGAAAGTCTTTGTCTTACACACTTTATTGCATTGGTGTGTGCTTTATTTTTATGAACTTGGGATTTTGCTGACCCACAAGTTCCCTTCCCGTTTTCCTCTAACCATCAAGATATGTTGGGGCGGGGGCAGGAGAGTAAAGGGAAAGGGCTTTGGGAACCTCTGTTTTTTCATGTCTGGAGGGAACCTCCCCCCATGTGCTTGTGTGCACATGCACACTCGTGCGTGAGTGTGCCCTTCCGTTTTGTTTCCTGAGAAGAAAGTCTGCCCTCTAGCCTCATAGCCCTTTGATGCTGACTGGAGTTTTGTTTTGCTAAGGAATTCTAACTAATTCAAGAGCAAGTGACTGCATTCTAACCAAAGAGAGAGAGAGATCACTTCCTCTTGCTCTCCCTTTACAGAGGTTCTACCTGACAGGAAGTCTTCTGAGGTTAGGGGCATTGTTTGGCACTGCCCGGGCATCCAGAGGACTTAGCCCAGAGCACAGCACACCGTTAGGAAGCTGGCAATGTCCATTGGGTGAGTGAATGCTTAGCTGGGAGAGAGTAAAGCTGCGGTCTCCTAAGCATATTCTCTGCAGGGAGAGAAAAGTCTATCAATGAGCAATGCCCTTCCTAGGAAAAGAGAAAACCATTATGTGCCCACCGCACAGGAGACACTGGGGCTGGCCTGAAGCTTTGGAAAAAACTGTTGAGATAGCAAAGAGCTCCATGGAAAGTGGTATTCTTCAGATTTCCACATCAGGAAGGACTTCCACTAACTGAGGTTCATGTATTTGAAGGTGGGGTTGCTGCAGGGTCTCCACTAAGCTGGCCCAGGGAATTTTATTTGGTGGATTTGATCTTATCAGAAGGAACTCAGCATTCCACACTCCATGTAACGATCACCATTTCCTCTTATCCTCTGCTCAAAGAAGGCTGCTGTTTCCTTTGCGTCCTTCCCTGAGAGCCAAAGCAGAGTTCCTAAATTTTTGGCACACAGTAGAGCTAGGGAAGTCACAACTGCCACCTAAGCCTGGAGAATATTATCCATAATCACCAGAAATGTATTCTGATTGGATTAGAATCCCCTTCTGCTAGGTCCCTAAAGACATCCGCTGGCCGCCATGCAGGGCAAGAGGGAACTTTGTCACAGCAGACTGCTCACCACCCGTGTGTAGGCACAGAAATCTGTGCCGTCAGTAACAACATTAGCAAAGCTGGTGGCCTGGCCTGTGTTCCTGGGGGTCACTGCATCAGCCTCCTGGTTGTCTCTCCCTGTGTCCCTCTGCCCCCTTCCCCCTCACCGTGCTGCTCCGATAACCTTCCTGAGAAATAAACCTGACAGACAATAACAGGAGGCAGCGAGGATACGCAGAAATCGGAATCCTTACACGTTCCTGGTGGGAGTGGAAAATGATGCAGCTCTTTTGGGAAAATTTCTCAAAAGATGAAATAGTGTGACTGTATTACCCAGTAATTCCTCTCCGAGGGGTGTACACAAAGGAATGAAAGCCTACATCACACAAAGCCGGCACAGGAATGCTCACGGCAACATCATTCATACTGGCCAGAAGGCGGAAACAAACCAAATACTCACCCTCTGATGAACGGGAAAGCAAAAGGTGGCCATCCACCCAAAGGAATATTACTCATCAGTAAAAAAGAATGAAGCACTAATACATTTTAGAGCATGGAGAAACATTCAAACCACGGTGTCAACTGAAAGAAGGCAGTCCCAAGAGCCCACAGTGTGTGGTTCCATTTATGTGAAATGTCCAGCACAGGAAAAGCTAGAAGAAGAGAAAGTAGATTAGCGGTTACATAGGGTTGAGGAGAGATTAGGGGCAAGGGAGGGTTCTTACTGCTAAAGGGCATGAAGTTTCTTAGAGGGATGACAAAAATGTTCTTAAAATTGATCATAGTGATGAGTGAACAATTCAGTGAGTACACTGAAAACCACTGCAGCATACTATTTCAAAATAAATAGATTATGATTATATATCTCAGTGAAACTGGTACCACTTCCCCCACAAAGAAAAAAATTAAACATCCTCACTCTCTTACCAAAAAATTTCTTCCGGTTGCCCGACATCCCAAAATGAAACGCAGGCTCCCCAGCCTGCCATGAAACAATCCCTTGACAATCCAGCCACATCGTATTTTTAAGTCTCATCTCTCGCTCTTCCTGACAAACACCCTAAATGCTGAGTTTCGGTGGCACTCCTTTTCTGGAACACCTCATGCCAGCACTGCCACGGGACTCCAGGCCTTCACATGGCACTGAATGCCAGACACCTGCCCCATCTTCACCTGACAAGCACTGGCCCATTCTGCAGGACCCAAGATGAGCATCACCTCCTCTACGTGGTCTTTCCCCCGTGTCCCAGGGGTAGTTTCTTTTCCTCTGGGCTGCCACGACATTCTGCTTATAGTCGATTGTGGTTCTTATCACATTTTATTTTAATTACCTGTCTACATAGTACCTTCTCCCAGCCTGGATGCCAGGCACTTAAAGGACAGCATCTAGGCCTTATTTGTGTCCTTCTCTCCATACCACTCCCACCACATGCCCCTACCTGCACAGAAAAGTAGAGAGAGATCTGCAGGCACAACTTGGTGTCTAACCCAGAAAGAGCAGTTAGTGAGGTGGATGTGGCAGCACATACCTATAATCCTAGCATTCTGGGAGGCTGAAGCAGGAGGATTGCAAGCTCAAACCCAGCCTGGGCCACTTGGCAATTTAGTAGGACCCTGTCTCAAAATGCAAAATGAAAAGGCCTGGGGATATAGCTTAGAATGAAGGCGCAGGGTTCAATCTTCAGTATAAAAAGAAAAAATAGTAATGTGAGAAGGAAAAGGGAGAACTCAGAGAAAAAGGGAGTGAAAAGCAGAAGCAACGGTTCCACCTACTGTTTCTAGTCATCCACCTTTACCTTCTGCTGCCTTGTTCATCACTTTGTTCTAGTTCCCTGATAGCCCAGAGACTCTCTTGGTCTTCAAATTCAGCTCTACCTGGTCTCTCTGCCTCTAGCCCAGCTCTGGTCTTCCCTGTCCCCATCTACTGGATAAAGGCAAGGGGCAGCAAGACGCAACTTTAAAAAAAAAAAGACATTGTCTCTTGTGATCTTTCTGTCTCTTCCTGAAGATAGGGAGTGTGTGTGTGTGTGTGTGTGTGTGTGTGTGTGTGTGTGTTGTATATTCTATGGACCTCAGTTCAGCTGGGTTCAGTTTTCCATGTTCAACTAGTGGTTCCAGGGGACAAAATCATGCATAAGCAACACAAAATTTGCAGTATGCTCAAATTGTTCATCACTACATCAATCACATTGGAACAAATTTGAGTTTAATCAGGGAATGCTCTTTCAGTCACTTACTATTGCATACACTAGTGTGTGCTCTCTCTCTCTCTCTCACACACACACACACACACACACACATATGTAAAGAGAAAAGTTTAAAAATAGAGTCATTGATTAACATGCAAATAATGAAAAATTGAGGTGGTTGTTGCTTCACTATCTATTACATTTGCAACTGCAGCACTCTAAATCAGCAGTGTCTTGCTGGGGCCTTTACCCCCAGCCTAAATTTTGGCTCCATAAATCCAGTAAATGCTATTGGCATCTAGTGGCTAAATATTAATTTCTTGCTAAACATTTACAATATTCAGAATGCTGCCACAAAAAAGAATTACCCAGCCCAAATTAGAGCAGGTTTAGAAAAACTGGTGTAAACAAACCTACTCCTCTATTTTTCTGTGTCCTGGCCTGCAGAGATTTGAAATCCTACATGAGGCGGGGCCAGCCAGAGTGCTGGGAGGCTGCCATAAAGACCACCTACTCCTAGGGGACCTGGAGCTTTGTGGTGTGACCTCCCATCTTGCCCTGACCTCAATGCCTCAGGCTGGCCCATTGAGATAATTAGGTCCAAAAAGCAGGCACTTTGCTGACTAGCAGCTGCTGTGTCTGAGTTGTTTCCCCTGGGTGTGGGGGCAGAGAGTGCAACAAAGAAAACAAATGAAGGAAAATAAACTTCAGGGTTGGGAGCTTTGGTTGAAGTGGGAGGGTAGGGAGGTCCTGGCAAGTGCAGAAGAGGTTACATCCTTGCAAATATAGTGGCTGCGCACTGCAGCCTACAGAGCTCTTCCCTTTCATCAGAAATGATAGAAATATTCCTCCTTACAGCTTAGTAAAACCTTACAGTTTTACAAAGTATTCTGCATTTGTTACCTCATTTCCTTCTCACAACCACCCAGTGCAAATGCAATTATGATTGTGCTATTTATAGAGGGGAAACTAAGTATCTATCACAGAGACTCAAGCTCATGTAACAGAAGTCAACCCTTAGTGGGGTAAAGGAAAGAAAAGAGATAGGGAGAGAGACAAAGGAGGGAGGGAGGGACAGAGAATGAGGTTGAGAATGAGACGGAATGTAGAGCCAGGGAGAAGTCTTTGAACAGCGCGCTTCATAAGTATTTTTTTCTTCTTATTTGTCTTTAAGAAGACAAAGTCTACCCTAAAACTGGGGGGGCATTGCCTTAATATAGCACAACAGAAAGAGCTCAACTATAAATCTGAAGTTCAAAAGTCCCAAGGTATACACAACATCCTCCATTACCTGTCCATACTACCTCACCTTGCTAGACTGGGCTCTTCGGAAACGGGAAGCTTGTATTATACATCTCTGAGGCTCCTCCAATTCTTGAATCTCTGATCCACTTTTCCTACTTCCTAGGCTGCTCAACCCCATGTTGGCCCCGATCCTGCAACAGCCAGCCAAGGGCTATAGGGTTACAGTTTACACAGATATTTGTAATAGCAATTGTGTCCTTCCAAAGTCTATCACAAACCCTGCCTTTTCATCCTCAGCCAGGTTCATTGAGGAAGATAGGGCAGGCTCAATACATCCCTTACTTTCTGGTAAGAGAGGAACACAGTCACAGAAACACCAATGGACTAGGAATCAAGGAATGGCTCTCTCCCCAGCCTTGGGCTCCTTCCCACTTAGAATACTCCAAAGGCTAAAATATGCAGTTAAAACAACATCAGCCTTCCTTACTGGACCCATAAAGTGCCAATCTTTCTGACTTTTATCATCCTCTTCTTTGTCAGTATAGAGGCACTGGCTCTTCCTTCCTTCAACTCAACCACATTTTCTTCTTTTAGAGCCTTCACCCTAGCTGTCCCCCCACCCACAACTTTATCTTAAGAGCTTTTCCCCCAAATACATCAGCTTTCCTTATCTGCAGGTTCCGCATCCAGGTTCAGCCAACCAGAGAGTGAATGTTTTAAAAATTGCACCTGTCCTGATTATGTACAGGCTTTTTTCCTTGTCATTATTCCTAAACAATACAGTGTGACAACTATTTACATAGCATTTGCATTTTATTAGGTATTACTCATCTAGGGGTGATTTAAAGTATATGGGAAAATATGCAGTGGTTATATGCAAGTACTATCAAGGCAGGAGGTTAGAGTGTGGCAAACTGGCTGGGAAAGTGGGTATGACCTGCCAATCACAGAGTTCTAGGACACACACATACAACAGTTCCCAAAGCCCTATGCCTGGAGCCAATCAGAGAATGCTATCTTTATTCCTTTTCTTCTTTTCTTTTCTTTTCTTTTCTTTTCTTTTCTTTTCCTTTTCTTTTTTTTCTTTCTTTTTTTTTTTGTAGTGGGAGTCAAATTCAGTACCTTACACTTGCCAGGCAGGCACTTGTGCTGCTGAGCTATAACCCCAGCCCTCTTCATTTCTTTTCATAAGAAGTTGAGCAGGTTTTTGGTAGGGTTGTCTGGACCTGACATCAGCCTGAGGCATGAGAGATACAAAAATGGCTACCAACGAGTGAGGAGCCATTGTTAGCTCTTTCAATGGCCCACCCTGAAAGGTGTGTTTTGCAGAGTTTATTTCTTTTCTTATCTTTAGTTGGCCCACACTTACTCTACAGAGAGTGCTTCTTTTCCTACCTTCAATGAGGGTAAAACCTCACTACCTTTTGCACTTGTCTTGACAAATTCTTCGTTCATGACAGAAAAAATCCTAGAAATTTCCTCTAAAAGGAGATTCCAACATCCCCAAACCTGTGATGTTTTATATAAGGGTTTGAGCATCTGTAGATGTGACTGTCTATAGGGGTTCTGCAACCAGTCCCCAAGAGGTGGCTGCATTCATATGGTAACTCCTTCCTACCCTTGGGGTTTCTGGTCAAACATCACCTCCTCAGACAGCCTTTCCTGCCCACTCTGGCTGCAGTGCTCACCATGCCCCCCCACCTCTCATTCTAAATGTTAGGAAGGGAAACTCCAGAGGTTTCCTCCCAGGTGAAGGACCTACCATTAGTGCCACACTGTCTCTCCCAGCCTTTCCTGGCCCCTTCATAGGGCAGGGGTAACTTCTTTATTGGCAACCTTGGAGAAGTTGCTGGGACCCTGTCATTTAACTTCTCCTCTTTGGGATCTGCTTCAGGTAGAGACCTTATGAGCTAGTCTGTGTGGACTGAGAAGGAGGCCGCATAGTGAAATGTTCGGCCCTGCGGGGAAGGCCTGTGGTGGATCATGGCTGCCGGAGACTGGATATGCAAATCTGTCTAATTCCAGGGTTCAGCACCGGGAAGGCTATTGTTGCGTCTCCCCTGAGTCATATCCTCCAGTCCAGCTTTGATTAGCCATGGAGCTTTTCTTTGGGGCTCCACTGTGTGACTCATGTGTCTGTCTCACCAGTGGTTCCCCATATGGGCTAGGAATAGCTATGTTTTTATCAGCTATGTTTTTACCTTTTCCTGAAAAAACCCTCCTGTATTTATTAGTTGATCCATTTGTTTACATGTCTATGCCTGTCACTACAAACACACATCTCCCCCTCTCTATCCCCTAGACGATGTGAACTCCTAGAGAGCAGAGACTCTATCTCTTCTATTCATATATTCCTCTATCTAGAGCAGAGATTGGGTCAAGTGGGTGTCAAAAAGTATTTGTTGAATAAGTAAAAGATTTCCAAATGTTTCGGCACTACATAGGATCCCAGGACCTTTGCATAATCAGAGGGTAAAAAGTTTTATTAATGACTATCATTAAATGTTCAACTTGCACAGAAAGCTGAGAACCCAGAAATGGATTCAAGTTGATTAAAATAAAGTTTTAGAGAATTTCTTATATACCTAGTGTTATGATTGATACATTGTGTCAACTTGGGGAGTCTACAGGTTTGGCTGAGTGACTCAACAGGAAGCTAGGGTGCTTACTTTGTATACATTCTGAGCCTGTGGAAGAGGAGGGCATGGAGATTATGTGAGAGCTACAAGCCCCCTGGGTGGGGGGAGCCTGTTTACAATGTAAGGGAAAGAAAGAGGCTGCTTTTGCCGCCATTCCTCCCTTTTGCTGGTTGTTTTTGCTGTGTTCTGCCACCATGAACATTTGCCCTCTGCCATGTGCCACTCTGCCCTCAACAGCAGCCAAGCATGGACTGAAACCTCCACAAACTGTAAGCTAAATAAACCTTTCCTTAACTTTGGGTGTTGGGTATTTTGTCTCAGCAATGAGAGAAAAGTAACCAAAACACCTAGGTTCTAGCTGAGTTCTGTATCTATGAAACATGATTTTGCCAAGATAAGGAAACCAGAGCATACCAGATTAAATTATTTTCTGAGGATTCCAAAGCTAGGCTGGAATGGGCTATTGGCAAAGCTCCGAATTACGGTATATTTTTCATCACTTTTTTTCTCCAACTGCAGAGACAACTTGGGTCTCTGCCATTCTTCCGAATGAGAATCACTGAGTACAGTTCTTCTCCCGCCAGATCTATCAGTCCCCTTGGGTTTTAGTCCTGCTTAGCCATAGGCCCTGAGGCCCTTCATTCTGCAGGCTCCCTGTCTCCTGGGCCTGGGGTGGAAGCAGACTTGGTCTCACGCACAAAATCCCCACCTCCACTAGGAGGTGAAGTCTAAACATGCTGGGCCTCAATATCTGGTGGGTTTAGGACCCTATGTGCTCCCCAGGCTTCCACTGGCCCCACTTGTGATGGCTCAGGCAGCAATAGACACCTGGTGCGATTCCTTGTTTGAATCTGGGCCTGGAGAATGAGGCGCTTAGTCCAGGTTCCATCATCTCACAGAGATCTTGCTGGTTTGTCAGCCCCTCCCCTAGGGACTGTACCCATCCTTGGATCTGTGCCAACGCAGATGACAGGAGCCTTCCTAAAGAAAGCTCTGCCTCCTGGCTGATGTTAAGGGTCTCCACATCCTCAGGGCTCAGCTTTGGACCTCAGTCTCAGCCTGGGAAGTGGGCCTCAGCCTTTCTCCAGAGGAAATTCTCAAGGCCTACCCAGTCCGCCTACTCGCCTGAGGCAGGCTTCCAAGCCTGTCCATCAGCCTACCCCATAGTGGTGTGGCCCCCCAGGGAGCCACTCTGTATTCACCAGGCCTCACTCTGTGCCTGAGCAGGTGGCCTCCTCCTATAGGAGCTGGCTGGCCACCCGCCAAGAAGGCCCCCCTCTTCCCTGAGCATTCCAGTCATCGGCCTCCACTTCTCTCCCCTCCCCCAGGCCCTTCCTGTAAATTTCACAAATATTGATTCCCTTACTGTTGCCCCTCGCCAGGATTGTAAGAGGCAGAGACACACGCACACACTCACAGAGACACACACAACCGCAGAAAACAAAAAGCACGCACCTGCTACCACTCCTGTGAGTGAATGAGGCAAAAATAGAGAAAAAAGCCAAGAGAAAAGAGGTGGCCTCTGGGCAAAGCCTGGCAGTTGCTACTATTTGCAATCTCTCCCTGACCGTGGACTTGAGTGGAAAACTCAGGTAGGGTGGGGAGTGTTAGTAAACTGGAATTGAGAGGCCCATAGGGGCTGTTTTCCCCATTAAAGATAAGGGAAAAATGTTTTAAGTGTTCTATGTTGTGACTTGAAATAAGAGGAAAACTCGGATCTATTCAGAATCTCCAGCAGCAGGGCTCCAGCCTCATCCGCTACCCGCATGCCTCTCCCTAACTCCCTTTCCCCCTGGCTAATAAGTAATCCCGAGGAGCTTTGTGCACTTTGCTTATTGTATTTGGCATAGAGACGCGTTCTCTTTATCACTCCCAACCTCAGGCAAATGCTTTCTGATATCCATTTATATGCCTGAACACATGGAGTGATCGGGCTTAATGTCATTTTCTGGGGAGCTGCAGGAAGGTCACTGGGCACAGTGAGAACTTGGCCCCCCTAGGGGATCTGACACCGAAGGCCCGGTCAGCTCCTCTCTCCAGCTCAGCGGCCTTCCCCTGGCCACAGTGACAGGCCTCTGGGACACCTAAGCAGTTCCGTGGCTTCATTATGCTCCCCTCTTGGGGTGACTCCTGAATCCACCGAAGACTACACTCCATTCTAGAGAATTTGCCTATAGCGGGGCAATTTATTGAGACTTTAATGGAGCAGAATAACTGACTCAGAAATTACCTATGTCTTGTTTTTCTCTGAAGTAGGCTCAATACAAAGGCACGAGAGGTATTTCCTTCCCTCCTCCCAACCCTCCTTCTGTCCCTTCCCAGGCTTTTGTGTCCTTATGGTCTGAGTTTCCTCCCTCGGTTAATAATATTTACTTCTGTTTCATAGCACAAAGGGGAAGTTGCCAGGTGCCATTATGTGTGTTAAAACTCGGGAACAATTAGCAGTTGTATAGGATGGTCACGTAGGGAGGAGCTTGGTGGCTTTGTAGTGCAGGATTTGGGAAGGAAAGAGCTGGCTGAGGAGGAGGGCCTGCCTCTGCCCCTGGAAAGAATATCTGGCTCCTCGGGAAGGGGAAGGAAGAGAAGGCAAAGGTCTACTATGCACAGAGAGGCAGATACCTGTAGCTGGAGACGGTGGGGCCTCTGTGGAGGGAGGATGGCGGAAGGCTACACAGGAGCCTGTGGGCTGTAAGCCCTTTGGCTGCACCCTTGGGCACCTCCATGACGGCCCCCCCAGCTGAGTTTCCACAGATGGCACCAGCTGGCCCGTGGGGGACTGAGCAAGTAGCACAGCGAGGAGACCACCACAGACTGGAGCCGGGTGAGGACTCACTTCCAACTTCCGAGACGTGAGATGGCCAGGAGAGCTTTGACAAAATGCAGGGATCTCTGAAAACACACAGACGCTGCCACCTCGGGGATCTCAAACCAGCTTTAATTTGATTTGGACAAAGAAATGTTCTGAGCATGTTTTTATTGCATGCTCACCACCCGTTTGGGACAGAGGGCTGCCTGCCTTCAGAGCACTGAGCAGCGGGGAGGCACTCTGGAGGCAGAGGTCCAGTAGGCTTTCAACAGTTCCTGCGGACTGGCGGGGCTGCTGAAGGATGTTTGCAGCAGGAGTCACCGGATACTTAGCTGGGCCCCTCAGCAGTCTGATGGGCCTCACCCCTCTCTGACTCTGTTCTGTTGCTTCCCCTGCTTTGCCGTGCTTTGATCTCTGGCTCACATTCACGTCTGTGATCCTATTACCTCCCAATTAGGCCTCGGTATTTTTCCCATTAGTCCCTGGCTTCACCCTATTTGCCTTCAGGATTGATTATATGCATTTGGTCCTTCCTCTATTAAATTTTATCTACTCTTGTTTTTAGACCGTTGGAGCTACACTTTATTCTACAACAAACAGCTCTGTTCAGCTGCTCCTCTTGTTTTCAGCATTTTGGGATCCAACATCTAACTGAGCAGCCCTCTGCCCAGTTCCACCACTGCCACTCACTGACCTCACAGATTTCTCTAGACCTCTGACCCTGGGATCGTAAGTCCTCTTCCCACTCACATATCTGTCGTCATCCCAAATGGCTTTAGTCTTCAAGTGGATGACTCACCTAATGACTAAAATTCCTGAGTTCCTGACTCCCTTTGCTTCAACAAATCTATGTAAGTAGCCCACTTCCACAGCAACACCCTAGATCTTGTCATCACTGGAAATGGCCCCACTGCCAAGCGTTCAGGTTCAAAAACCCCCTCTCCTAACCCAACCTCTTACATTTCTGTCCATGTCTCCCCCTCTAGACTTCCAGTCTCTCAAACTGCCCATATTCTCTCCGCCCGCCCTTCCAGTCCATCCTTTCTTCCAGAGTCGGCCCTGCGGCTGTTTCTCGAGAACAGGAGAAACACAGCATCATGTCTTCTAGGCCCCAGGGAAACCTTTAACATGTATTAACTTTCCTCATCTTTTTCATCAGTGTACAGATGAAGTTGGATATTTGTCCAGGGCCCCCAGCAAAGGTCACATACAAAATTTGCAAGGCTTAGTGCAAAATGAAAATTCAGGGGCCCCTTATTTCAAAAGCCAGGAGAAACTTCCTAAAAAATTAGTACCTCAAACTTCTTTCTCTAAGAATATTTTATTACTTGTGAGATATAATAGGAGTAACTTATCCTAAGTTGAAATTTTAAATTACTAATGCAAATTGTACCGTTCATGTTTATATTGGGTAATAATGCTAGTTTTAAATGCAAATATAAGCATGCACATACATACAAATTGCTGGTACCTCACAGCTTGTACATGCATTTGTAATTGCTCTTATCGGCACAGTGGAACTAACAGCTTTTATTTCATTTTTTTCCTCTGAAAATATTCTATCAACACTTCAGCTTAAGGGTGAGTAAGGAAGGACTGAATAGAAATGAAAAGACTTATGACCTGCCTTTCTCCACCCTCATATATACCTAAGTGGTTGGCTAATAGAAGCAAGTAATGTGAGTAAGAAAGGATAGGCTAGGGTTCCTGGGTTTGCTGCATCTCTTAGAATGCCATTACCTTCTTTTGTGCTTGCAGTGCGTTCTGAAGGAAAAGTGTGTCCTGTGGGGTTGCCATTGGCATGCTTGCTCAGTCGTAGGTTCTTTGATATGAAGCATAAACACCGAACTCAGTGGGCCCGTGATGCATGAGAGCTGAGCCAGACTCAGGGTGAGGACAAAGTAAGCAAGTATGAATACAACGTGGTGAGCCTGCCTCCAGCTGAGACAGCGAGGAGTGCAGGACATTCCCCTGGGCCTATTTCCTTGGCTCGTACACATTCTCTGTGTTTTCATCAGACAGGACAAAACACAAGTTCAAAAATAAAATTGTTAAGAATTTCAAGACAGGCCAGCAGTTCTTTAAACCAAGCTAGGACCCTTGTGAGAGCAAGATGTTGCCAGCCCTAGAAAGAGCTGCGGCCTTGCTTGAAGCAACTTTTCAACTCAGGCCAGTCTCAAAGAAGGGGGAACTGTCCAGCTAGGACAATAACTGCTGCAATGCTGAAGGGCAGAGCTGGGCAGCTCAGCCCAGCATCTAGGACAGCTGCCCTCCTACCCTACAGAAAGAGATGACCTTCCCCTCTTCCAGAACAAACCCTTCTACCAGCACCAGGCAGATCTTTCACACATGCCCCCACCCTATCCGGTGCTGGAGATTGAACCCAGAGCCTTCGCACTGAGCCACATCTCCAGCCCTTTCTATTTTGTTGTTGTTTTTTAATTTTGAGAGCAATTCTTGCCAAGGCACTAAGTTACCTGGGCTGAGCATACATTTACAATTTTCCCTCTTCCTGCCAGTGTTCTGGGATTACAGGCACGTGCCACCCTACCCAGCCCACAAATGCTCTTTATTCCTTCCTTTCCCGCCACCTTTAATCTTGTCCAATTAATTATGCCCACGTATCTTCCTTCAATTGTTTCTCCAGTAGTAGCTCCTTTAACTCAACTATGAACATAGGCAAATCTCTTTCTGTTGAAAGCATCCCATTATTTAGCCCTGCGTTCCCTCAAAGCTACTATCTTCTTACCCAGCAAGGTCCCTTAGGGCATAGTTTCCATCTGCCATTTCCAACTCTTTACTGGGCTTTACTCACTCAGCCCAGTGTCATGTGGCTTCTGCCTCCTAAATACCTCTAAAACTCCACCCATCAAGGCCTCTCCCACCACTCATTTTACACCCTATGGCTGCTCTGCTGCCTTCAGACTACCTGACTTCTCCATTGTTCTCAATGCAGGTGGCCGCTTCCTCCCTCAAGAAACCCTCACTTCTCCTTTGATATTTGTCACAGGCTACTAATTGCTTTTGGTCTGCCAACATTTCTCACACTGTTCTTTCTCAGGCCCTACCTCTGATTTTCCTTCACTAACTTGACTAGGTTTTTGCCTTCTGTTTCTACCTGTTGGCTTCACTTTGCTTCCCTGGCTGATATCATCCACTCTCATCGATAAGCCAGTGATTCCCAATTCACCTTCTAAGTGTCAGATCTTTTTATTTTCTAAAAGTAAGCTCGATCACACAGTACTTCAGCGTTTTAAGTTATTGCTAAAAATTATATAAGCAATCCATGCTTTCTATATTTAAAAAAAAAAAAACTGGGACATGAAGGTAGGCTTAAAAAGCCGAACTGCAAAAGCCTGAAATTCCAGCCTCCAGAGAGATAATTGATCCCTAGTTAATGTACGTCTAACATTTTAGAATTTTTCTGGAAAAGTATGTTGAATTTTTGATAGAAAAATTTGTCTTTTTTCCCTAAAACTTTAGTTACTCTTTACATACTGCTTGGCAATTCTTTTTTACTGTAGTTGTTCCAAGTCACTAAATATAATTCTACAACATGGTAGTAGCTACACAGCATGCCATGGTGACTGCATCAAACTTTTTTGTAGGGAGAGGGTTAGAAATGATGTGCTGACTATTCTGTATGTCAATTTAGGCATTAACGAAAACATTTTTTAACTTTCTCTCTAGTTTTTATACAGAAGCCTATTTCAACATTTTCTACACTTACAAGCAAAAAGGCAGTGAACATCCATGGCAAAAGTGCTCTGAGTTCAACCGTCGGAACATTTTTAAGGTTGCTCACAAATATTTCCAAGTGATTCTCAAAAAGATCATACCAGTATATATTGGAACTACCAATGAATGAGTATAGCAGTCTTTCCAAAGCCCTATAAGAATAGATAATAGTACATACTGCTTTTAATTTTTCTCATCATTTTAATAGCATTTCATGATATTTTCCTTGTTTATTGTTCCTTGTATTTCTTCCTTTGAAAATTGCATTTTTGCTAGCTTTGACTATTTTATTATGTAAAGATGTCTTTTGTTTATTGATTGGTAAGAAACATCTGTGATTCCTAAGCACCTGTAACTAGATTTCCCCAGAGTCCTATAAGATGAAAATTTCCCAAACAAAACTGATTATATCTGCAATAAAACTCATTACACCCATAGTTAATAGTGTCACCACCTCCCAAGTTCACCAAGGCAAAAACTTGAGAAAGAGCACGTTTTTTCTCCCTCTTCTTCTCTTCTGATCCAGTTCAAAGTCTTGTTCATTCACTCTCACAAACCTCTGAGTCTGTCTCATCTTCTCATCCTCCCTGTCGTTGCCATAGCTTGGAGGCAGCCACAGCCTCACCTCTTCATTTCATTGTCTCTTGTTTGAACCATTGCAAAAGACTCCTAACAGCAGCCAGCCTCTTCCTCTCTGTGTAATCCTCCATACTGACACAAAAATAATTTCCCTAAGAAACAAAAACCTAGCAGTGTCAATTCCCTCCTTAAAATCCTTCAGTGGATCCCAATTACTTTCAGTGCAATGTGCTCATTGCCTAGAATTGCATAAGAGGCCCTATCTGAACTCGCTCCAAGTTACTTTCCATATCCACCTATGCTATTCCAGCTTTTGCAGCCACACCTAGTTCTACTTTACACTAGTTCCCCAAAATGTCATGATCTTATACAATTTCATGCCTAATTTTTTCACGGGAGTAGGACAGGAGATGCCTCGTTACCACTGAAGACTTACATGGCTCATACTACCCCTGGACATGCCCAAGAAGTAAGTCCAGCATACAAGCTTTGGACCGCTGGTTAGTTGGAAATAAAGATAAAAAGTTAACATCTTATATATAGAAAATCTGACTCAAAAACCAGCGAAAGGACAGCTGGGGTTCAGTTAGTTGGTCAAGCACTTACCTAGCATAGCATGCACAAAACCCTAGGCGCAAACCCAGTGCTTAAAAAGAAAAACAAACAAGCAAATGAACAACTGAAGGAACCTTCTTCATTAAGAAGTAATATCTAAGAAACAGACTGCCTGGGTTCAAGTCTCAGTTTTGCATTTACTGACATGTGGGCCATGGCAAGTTACTTAACCCTTCCATGTCTCCGTCTCCTTGTCTTTAAATGATCATAACCATGACTCCTTATAGGTTCTAAGGAATTAATATAGATAAATCACTTAGAAGAATTCCTGCATGAATAACAGGTATTTAAATAGATGATATATTTGGGATAGCTAATGTGGGTGCCATCTGATTGTGTATGTAAGTGGTTAAGTAGATGAGATGGTATAATGTGAGTACAAGCTCTTTGGAAAACTTAAAGCACTATAGCATTGCTGTCCTCTTTTAATTTTAAACAAGATAAGTCTCCAAGAAGGAACTCATGAGGTTGCCATAAGGATTAAACAAGACTTTTTAAATAATTATACATACCCCATCTCAATCCAAAGTGATTTTTAGTATGTTCAACTCTAGAACTCATACAGAAGCAAGATGATATAGTAATAAGAGCATGTGAGATTAGACATATGTGGGTGTGAATCCAGGTTCTCTTATTTATTAATACAATGAATTCTCCAAATCCAAAGCTGCTTGCATTTGTTAAGTACTTGGAAGTATTAATTTAGAAATGATAGCTATTGTCATTTGGTTGAGAGAAGGCCACACCAAGGCATTCTTGGCAGGAGGAATAAGGTAGATTTTCCAAGAAAGGACTAAAGGTTGCATTATATTGAGTTAACTCCAAAGAACTGGAGGGCAATAGATGTCCTTCTCGGGTACCTAATGGCTCAGCTTAGACTCAGACAGCAGCAGATTAAATCTCAGTGCAGAAGTGATTTTAAATGTTGCTATTTAGCCCTTGTTCTACCCAGCCTTTTATCATAGTTAATTATTTCTGTCTTTTGCATTAAATGTCTCTTCCTTGAAGTCAGTGGCCTCATCTTTGTAAACCCATTGCCTACACATAGTTGGCTTCCACAATAAGTCATTTGTTCTTGTGAATGAATGAAAGAATAAATACCATCTTCCCAGTAAACTCTTAGACACACATGAAGGCCTCGTTCAATTATCATCTTCTTTCTGAAATGAGCTCAGTTGAGAAAAGAATATAGATTTATTTACCAGAGAAGTAATGAGGGAAATAGGTGGGGAGTCCCAATTCTAGATCAACTTTTCCAAAATTGTGAAGATGCAGAAAAAAGATCCAAATGGACTCTGCATCTACACTAGATCATGGACCTCTGTGCCACATCATTCATACAGATCTTCATAGCGACTGAAGCAGTTGGGGTCTTTGAAGGAGGCTCAACCTCCTGAGGAGCTATTGTGAGACCCTCTATGGATTGACCATGACTGTCACAGGCAAGTGATGGCCCGGAAGCTTGGACAATGCCAGGAGGCTACCTCTGCAGCCTGGGGGACTGCTCTGGAACATGGCAGGTACTGAGAAGGGACGTTGCTAAGGTCCCCTACTTCCACCACCACTCCTCTGCATCTTTCAGGGTTCTGTCATAAACTCTCCATGATAAGAAGCACAAACAGATCCTCTAGATGAGTCTCTGGTTCTAGAGTTATCAAAGGATATTTCAGTATCTGTGTTCTTTCTTTAATATCTTCCTTTCCTTTTTTTTTTCTACTGGCCCTGACCAGCCTAACAGCTGACCTCCAAAGAACTGGTCAGTGTTTAAAAAATTATCTATCTATCTATCTATCTATATGGTTTTTTTTTTTTTTCAAAAGGCTTGGACATTGAGGACGGGTAAGTGGTTTCTTTCTCAGTTTGAGCATGCCTCCCAGACTGTGAGACTCCTGACCCAAGGTAGCAGGATGCAGGTCCATCTGGATTTGGGTATTAGCAACCCTAACCTCAGAGATGAGTCAGGAATGTGAGGATTGTCCTGAATTTCCCCAGAATGTCTAACAGCTGCATCTGCCCAAGAGGCTGCACAGCTGTAAGACCAGGTGTAGGTGTGAATGTGCTCGAAGCCACATATTCGTGGACTAATCTAGGCAGCGTGGGGTCCACAATACACACACCCAAGTATGGGGGCTTTCCCTCTCTCTTCTTTGTTCTTTTCTCCCTGTGAATATTTGCTTCCTGGACCAGAGGAGTGAGAAAAACCCAGCACACTGTTATTTCCCTTACTGTTGTAGCAACTTGTGCTCACATTAGCCCCGCTGGCTTTAATCAGAGACATCTGCAATTCCCGAAGCAGTGGTATCATTGGAATGCCAGTCCTAGATCACATCTCTGTGGTCTGCTGGTTTCTGCCAAGAGTGTGTAGGGGTTGGATGGGAGCAGTGAGTGGCACCAAAGGGTGAGCGGGAGGAGGCAGCCACACACAATGGACTTTTGTCCTGAACTGTGTGTTTAAAACAGGTACAGTGTGAAATCAAAGAGGAGATAGAAGGAGGAGGCTGTGCTGGGTCCCAGTGTGAAGAAAACAGGCTGCCCTGAAGTTATCGCGCCTCTGAATACAGTGTAATTTCTTCCCGGGCAGTGCTCTGATAGCTTGGCCACAGGAAGGACTGGGAGCCCTGCGTGAGGGCAGGAGGGAGAAGGCTAGATGAGCCGATACTGCGGTTCCAGGGACTGGCTCAAATTTCTGTGCCCTCATCTAGGGCACAGACCGCTCTGGCGCCTTCCCGCTGGGCTCGGCCCTGCCTCCAGCCAAACCTATTTCAAGCCAGGTTATACATTCCTCCCTTTTCCCTTGCTCTGAAACACCAGAAACCCTTTGCTTCTTTTGTCAGGGCCACTAGGCATCCAGGCAAACAGGATACCTGAGGTTAAAAGAAAATTTCTGAAAAGCATTCTAAGATCCCCAGGCTGCCGTAAGCACAGGAGATCTGGGTGTAATTGTCTTGTCCTAGGAAAGCCTCCTTTAGGTCCTTCCATACATCCCACTCCTCAGTAAGAAAAATCTTTAGAGAAAGACTCATCCTGTTCTGATAGCCACCACTATCTCCTGCCTAATTCTTTCAGTTTCATCTTGAGTCCTTTTTCTGCCACTCAGAAGGCAGAGGCTAGGAGGTCATGCTCCTGAGGAAGAGCTTATCTACCCAAATGCAAAATTTTTCTACTGCCCTTCATGGGCTGGCAATCTGTGGAATTCAGAAGAAACTTCCCACAAATGGGTAGGGCCTGTGACACGCACTGTTTGGCTGTTCAGTGGGCCATCCGGGCACAGCAGGGTTCATTTTGGTTATCTAGGTCACTGTGTCCAGGCAGCCCTGGCCAGAAAAGTGTCCCTTTTTTTCCTGCCAAGGCATGAGGGAGAAACACTCCACTGGCTGTGTCACCAGGTGTCTTAGGATGGACAAAAGGGAAGAACTTAATTATCACAAACACACACACACACACACACACACACACGCACACATGCCTAAAACTTTGAAGAACATACTTCAGCAGAAAGAAGGGTGCAGAACTCTTTTCATGAACAAAAGATAGGAGTGATACCCATTGTTTCTTGGTTCTGGCTCCCCTGAAACCTCTCAGTGGTGGACATGGCTGCAATGTGGGGTGAAGGACTGCAGGGCTGAGCTGACAAGAAGCTACGTATTGGCTGTGGGAAGCCCACAATTTTTCTTAATTAGCCATGACATCTTGCCCATCATTGAAATAAATAACAGGTGTCCCCTAAGGACACCACATGAGAGACGCCATTTATTGCTGTTCTGAGAAGAAACTGACAACATGATGGGTGACACAGCAGAAATAATGAAGAAAAATGGTAGCAGGCAAGGAGAGGCCCCATTAAGGGACCCTTGTAGTCAGTTCCCAAAGGGAAGCCCCCTGCTCAGCACCACCTGGGGGGAACAGCGCGTCCCTGGTAGCCCTTTCCTCCAAGCACAATTTCCATCTTCCATTACTACAAGGCAGGTACCATGTGGTAGCATTTCAGGGTCACTGGCAATCCCTCTTGTCCTACCATGGATCACTGCAAATGTGTCAGAGCCCCTGAAATGCCACTTTTGAGAGTTTCATTGTTTAGATATCTCAAGTGCAGGCAACCCTAATTTGTCTGTGTGGATTATCTCTGCCAAATGTTACATTGTAGGCCACTGACCTGCCACCCAACATACTTCTGGCCATTCTCCTGGTCTAATAGTTGGTTGCTAGATTCAGACTAAAGGCCAAGAGTGATCCTTCTCCTGTCCCAGATTTATCTTCCAAACCACCTGCACTTAAGCCTTTTCATTAGAAACAAAACAATCAAACCTTCTATAGTGGTTAATTCTGAATCATTTTTTACTGGATTAAGGATGCCTGCAGGGCTGGTAAAACATGATTTCTAGAGATTAACACTGAGTAGACAGATTGAGTAAAGATATGCCCTTGGCAATGTGGGCAGGCACTATTCAACCCATTTCGAGTTCACATACAATGAAACAGCAGAGAATGAGAAAACTCACTCTATTCTTAAGCTAGAATTTCCATCTCCTCTAGCACTTAGCCAGTGCAGCTCTTTGTTCTCTGACCATGGGACTCTGCGACTTACACCTACAGCTCCCTAGAGTTTTGGACTCAGACTGAAGTATACCACTAGCTTTCCTGAGTCTCCATCTTATAGAGGGCACATTGTGGGATTTCTCAGCCTCTGTAATCCATTATATTATAATATTGATTCTCTTTCTCTGGAGAAACCTATAATACATCAGTCCTCCCTGTAGTCTACATTTCACTTTAGCTACCACTATCACACACCTTTGCTCTTTGCAGCTGGCTTTTCCAAAGTGTCTTCAACTGCTGACTTCGTCAACTTTCCATCACTATGACAAAATACCTGGAGAAAACAATTAAAGTAGGAAATACTGATTCTGGTTGTGAGTTTCAGAGATTTCAACTAGTGGTTGCTTGGCTCCATTGTTTCTGGGACTGTGAATGGCAGAGCACCATGGTGGAATGATGTGGTGAAACAGTGCTGCTCGTTTCAGGGCACCAAAGAAGCAGAGAGGAGAAAGACACAAGAAGAAGAGGCTGGGAACCAGATACAGTCCCCAAGGTCACACATGCCCCAAGACCTGATCCCTTCCACTAGACTCTACTTCCTGTTTCTATTGCCATTCAATAATGCCATCAAACCACGATCTCATCGTGGATTAATCTTGATAAAAATCACAGCCCTTATGATCCAGTCACTTCCCCCAAAGCCCATCAATTAGCAAGCAAGGCTTTTGCACATGAATTTCAAACCCAAACTATAACACCTCTCATGTCTCATTAACTCTATGGCCAATACCAAAAACCCCTGGAACAGTCTTTCCAAAGTCACTAGTAACATTCTGTGACTAAAGCCAATGGGCACTTCCTGCTGTTATATTACTGGTCATTCATCTTTCTTGCAATTCTTTTCTCCCTTGCCTTTGGAGAGGCTTCTTTTTTCAGGTTCTCTTTCTACTTCTCTAGCCATTTCTTCTCAGACTCCATGGCAGTTCCTGTTTCACTGCTCATGGCACAAATGTTGGGGGTCTTCCTGGCTCAAAACTCAGCATGATGTCCCTAGGCAGATCCGTGGATTCAGTTATTTTGTATATGTTGAAGACTCTCAAGTCTGTATCTGTCACCCAGATAGCTCTCCTGATTTTCATCATCATATATTTAATCATCCTCCTTGAGTTCTGTCACTGTGTATTTGATTTCTACCCTAAATCTCTCTGGGTAGATTTTGCAAGCATCTCACCTTAAACATGTCCAGAACTGAATTCCCACTGGTCTTTCTTTCATACTCAAATGCATGCACACACATGCACACTTGGCCAAATTTCCTGCTCAGAAGTGGCACCACTACTACTCTACTGAGGGTCAGAGAAGAAAGTCACACAGCTTTTATACTGTTTTATTTATTCTCTCATGCTTTGAGAGCAATTGGCCAAATCTTGCTGGCTGGGACCTTGAACTGGACCCCAAATCTCTGGTACATGCATGCCTGCCCACACAAAACTGAGCAAAGGCAAACATACGAGTTCTACAGACCAGAGATTAGATGAGGCCAAAAAGAGGAGCTGGAGCAATGATGGTCTATTCATATGCCCCAAGACCCTTGCAATGGGGAGAGTGGTATAGAAATGGAATCAACAGTAGAAAAAAAGACAAAAAAGAAGCAGACACTCTCAGGGCCCTGATCATTGATGAGTTTCAAGAGGGGCTTGGTCAAACCAATTAGGGGGCCCCCCAAATTATACAGTAGATAATAAAAAATTATACAGTAGACACATCAGAGTAGAAGTCTTGCCCAGTGAGTTGAATAACAGAAGTGCAAAAAATGCTTTGAGTAGGAAGCATCTTGTATTCTTAAGACTCATTCAAGTTCACCAAACACTCAGATCCAGTATATACAGCTTGGTTCCAATATCCACCGGAGGGCTAGCCTAAAATCCATAAACCAATTCAGGCACCAAGAAGCAAGAGTGTGCCTGAGCCTGCAGTTTATGCTTGCCTTACATCTCTTTGGAAAAGGGATAGAGAAGAAAACACAAAGGCAGGGGATTTAGGAATGAGTTAGGGAGCCTGATGCCTGTGCTCTACATGGTGGTTTGTTTGTATGTATCTTACATTGTGGCATTCAAAGGTCACTTCTCTGTGGTGATCTGGCCTGGGTTTGTCCCTGGGTCTAGTTTGGTTTGGTGTTGCATGATTGAGGAATGAGAAAACCAGAGTGGCTGGGGCACTTTTTATGGAGAGCAACAGTAGGATGTTGTCCTACAAGAAGTGCTGGCCTTGGGCTCATTGATGGGCCATAAAAGGCTTTCTCGTATTTCAATGGAATTCATTGAAGACAAGCATAGGAAAAAATAGCCTGGGTGATTTAATACATGTGAGCTGAATGCCTGCTAAGTACAAATAGAATGCGGACCCTTATATGTTGACAGAAGACGGTTTTTGCATAGGGATGAGGTGGCACTCTGGCCACCAAGCTTTTCTTTTGATGGTTACAGGACAAAAATTTGGAGAAGTTAAAATGGGATCCCAGAGAAATAGGGAAGAAAAGAGAGGAGAAGCAATTCATGTTTACAAAACTGCTGCTGGATATCAGGCTGCTGACTAGGTACTAGAGGAAAAGTCTCTCCAGGAAATTTACAGATTTGGGGAAACAAATATAATGAACTACTCTAATTTTATAATACTATAAAGCAGACACACTGATAGGCATAACATTGACACCTGACATGGACTGAGCATTTACTATGTACCAGGTACCCTGTGATGTGTTCTACATTATATTTTTAAACTTATAAACTCTGTGAGCAACACACCATTATTTCCATATTATAGATAAGGAAGTTGAGGCTGCTAAAGGTTAAGTAGCTCAGCTTCAACTTAAAGAGCCACGATTCAAACCCGTGACACGGAGAGCTTGCTGCTTCCCTGGTTGATATGAAAGCAGAGGAAAGTAGAACAGAGAATGAGCAACTTTTCCCAAAGAGCTCAGAGATGACTTCAAAGAGCTGACGCGAGTTGAATATTGTGGTGGTCAGCTTATAACACCTAGCTGAACTGAGTAAGTATGGTGCTGGGTGTGGGAGGCCCACCTGGGGATTGTTGCCAGAAGCATAAGAGGAAGAACTGGAGAAGAAGTAGGCTGTTGGGAGCTGAGAAAGGCTATTGGGAGCTAGCAGAAGCTGTAGGGAGCCTGTTGGAAGCAGAAACTGTAAAGAGCTGCTGGTTTTCTTGGAGGAGCTCGTCATCCTGGCTTTCCTGATGAACTTGACTGTTTTCATCCTCCATGGAGCTTGGGACCTTGCTGTTGCTGAGAATGGCTTTGGTTCACTTTGGGGGAGCTCTAGTCCTCACTCTGGCAATCACTTCCTGGCTCCGGAGGGGAAGCAGGTGCACACCTCAGTCCCCTGAAGAAACCTGTCCCATTGCCTTCCTAGTGGGAATTCAGCTTTCCTACTCATCAGAGGAGCTCAGGATCTCACTGTGGCTGAGGATAGCTGTGGTACCTTTTGAGGGAGCTGTGGTTCTTACTTTGCGTGTTGACTCCTGGCCCCAGTGCAGATCCCTCAGCCTGCTAGCACAGATCCTTCATCCCACTGGCACAGACTTACTAGATTCTACCACTGACCTTTGGGCCTTCCCAGAGCAGATCCATGAAATAGGCCTGCTTGAGATATTGTCATGGGCTCTAGGCCTCCAGCTGGACTCATAGGAGGCATTGTTATGGGCTCTAGATCTTCCACTGAACTCATGCAGGACTTTATCATGTGATCCAGGCCCTCAGCTGGATTCTTTGATCTTTAGTGTGTGGACAGATTTCCTGCACTCTCTTTGTATATGATTCTCTGGGTAACTATTATAAACCATCTTATAAAATATGTGTCCTGTATTATATTGTTCCCCTTCCAAATAAAACCCCAAACCAACATAAATATCGATAAACTAGTAGGGATGTACAGGATAAGGGAGGAGGGGACATTCCAGGCAGACAGACATAGAAGCATGAAGAAAGGTAGAGTCCGTCTGGAGAACTAGTAAGTATGTATATTTCAACATATGCACACACACACACACACACACACACACACACACACACTTGTACACACACTCATATATACACATATATACACATATTTTCATACATTCTTACACATATATACACTTATTCACACATACACTTATACACAGCCAGACCCGTACATACACAGGCATGCACATACTCACAGTATAAGGACACACATTTACCTGGCCTGTGAGACATCTGCCTAAGGGTCATGTTCATTCCTATTAATCTCTCTCCTGCCCTTCCTTCAGTTTCAATGGTCCAGTGATAGTAAGTGTCCCCTTCACCAAATGCCTCCAGGCTCCGGGAGCTGTACTAAATGCTCATTGTACAATATCTTCAATGCTTACGAGAAGCCAGTGAGGTAGGTACTGTGGTTCCACCGCACAGGTGAGATTACAGGTGCTCATAGTTCATCAGTGACTTTGAACCCATAGCTGTCTGTTTCTACAGCCTAAATTCTTGAAGCCACCAAGCTTCAATATAAAAATACAAAAGGCCCCAGGGCATCTTTTGCCCTAGAAAGGAGTGGTCAAGCCCATGCAGTCTGAAAAGCAGCGAGCTAGAGCAGGGACCCACCTGTGATGACTACCCTGAGGCAGGCCCTTCTCCCTGCAGCACATGGAGCCTGCAAATGCCTATGGACATGTAGGAGAGGCTGGGAAGAATGTGAGCACTTCATATCCCCGGGGTGGCAGCTGCTATTGTCAGAGAAGCTTGGGGTTCAAACTTATCCAAAAGGATGAGAAAACTCAGGGGCAGGCCCAGGGTTGATGGGCTCATGCCCAGAGACTTGGAGAAAATCAGTCCCCAGCCAAATTGCAGGCTGGTGTTCTTCCCACTGACCACACTGCCTCACAGCTCCAATGCTGATGCTCAGAAGTCTTCGCTCTGCATTCTTTTTATTAACTAATTGGCATGGGCGGACATGCAGGCTTGGGACAGTTGGCTTGTACGAATTTGTTTTGTTTCTCTGCACATGCTCCAGTTTCCAGGATGGCACAACACTGAGCGAGGGCATGGTGGGACCTTAACAGATGGCCTCGTTGTAGCCCAGAGAGATTAGCTGAAGCAAGAAGCTTAGAATAACATCTTGAAGACCAGATTCAAGATCTCCTTTGTTGCAGATCTAGCCCTGCCAGGTTGGTATAATTTTGTCTTTACGTGTTATATCCCGAGAAGATCACTCTTCTGTCTCCCTCCACTTTCTGGGTCTTAAACTCAGATCTGTACCCTTCCCAAGTGGCTAGTTCCCTCCTTACTGCATCCCTTTCTTGGTTTTCCCACTCCATGCCGAACTGATTTATAGGCCAGAGTTGTCCCCTGGGCTGGGCAGAAAAATAGCAAGGAGACAGATTAATGATCCTCTCAGCATTGCTCAGGAAAATGCCGGCACAGGAGCGAGACTGTGGCACAGCAGAAGCTGGAAAAGCCTGCATCCATCTCCTGCATGCCACGCTGAACATAAGTGGACTCCCTCCTGCCAGCCCCCATGTTTTTGGGGGGGAAGGAAAGATCTGGGATGGCTCCAACCATCTATTCCAACTACTGCTTTCCTTTTCTTAAGGTACAATAGGAGGCACAAACTGAGGGCAGGGAGAGGGGTTAGTACAGAGGGATACCCTAGAGCGTTTGTATCACAAAGTGACTTGAATTAAAGTTTCCAGATTTAAAAAAAAATACTCTTCTTCATTGCTCACCATTGGAAGCACAGCACACAGTAAATCCACACCCACAATCATGCACATTTTTGCCTACAGGCATGCATTCAACTTCTGCTACACGTACATGTTTACACTCAGAGCCACAGGTTCTGGGCCTTGGCCTCTCCTGACTTTAGCACAGGGCGCGGTGTGTTGGAAGGTACTGTAGTGGGAGGAGAAGACACAAAGAAACCTTCGCGGCTCCGGGTCCCCAACACGCAGTCCCAACTCCCTCTAAAGCCCTGGTGGGCCAGGAAGGCTCCCCTCCTTCCTCCTTTTCTAATTATGACAGGCCCCAGGGGGCTCAAGCAAGGAAAGGGGAGGGCTTCGCGAGGACTGCAAGCGGGAAAGGAGGGCAGCAAAGGGAGGGAGGGAGGGAAGGAGGCCGCTGAAACAGACGCGTTATTCTGGGGAGAAACAAGTACGTGGCCAGACGTGTGGCCAACTGTACCATTGTCACACTCCCTTTCTTTGCTTCCTTAAAGGGCAGAAGCCACACGGATCCCATGACTGCCTGCTGTAGGACAGTGTAGTGGCAAAGGAGGACTCTTCAGGTCTGAGTGGCAGTAGTAGCCTGATTTGTCTGTGCACTATAATCAGATCTGATGTCACCGACTGTCCTCTGTGAAGCCAGTTTGTCATTGTTTCATGTACAAGGGAGCTTGCGGTTTCAGAACCAGCTGAGGAAAGCCATAGCCTATATGTCCCTTTAGCCCTAGCCCAGCATACTTTATAGCTCTGCTGTCTTAGAAAAGGCCTGGCTTCCCTTTCCACTCTCGGGGTTAGGGTATATTAATAATAACCTCTCACAAGTGAAAAAACAGAGATGTTCAAATCTAATTCACAAACATTTGATTTAATTCAACATTTTTTTTTTTTTTATCAAAGGCCTCAATACAAGGCAGGCATTATGCCAAGTGCTGGGGAAGAAAGGTTGGAATACGTCCAATCCTGGCCTCATGGAGCTCATGGTCAAGTAGAGAAGGCTGAGCAGAGGGTGATAAGGCCTTGTTATTTCATGCATGATTCTGAGAACCCTGTTAGGGAAAGGACCATGGGAAGGAGGAAACCCTCCTGCTTACTTGTCAGCTAAAAAGAGAAGGATAATTCTAGTGCCAGGGAATTCTCCATGACATCTACTTTGGTCTTCCTTAGCAGCTCCTGGCTAATCCAGTTCCCCAAGCCTCTTCTGCTCTCCAAGACCTAGAATTCAGTTAATATGTCAGATCCTCTCAGGACGATAGGATTTCTTCTCTTCCCAGATCTGCTTTGTTGTGGTCATGAAGACTGCCTGGCTGAGGATTTGGAAATAACAACTATTCCAATTATGTAAAATGTGATTAAAGGAAGTGTCATGGCCTCTCTCATACCCCTTTCATTTAATTCTTGCCTTGCAACCCTCGCTTGGGCTGACAAGCATAATAGATCTATTTGATGCATCTTGTGCTAAAATAAAATGTCTAGTCAAAAGTACTTAGAATCCCTCTAGGCTGGAGTTGGCTAATGATGTCATTACTCCACAGGGCTGGGCATTATTTTTAGGATGGCCATTTCCTCCCACATTAAGGCTCATTAGGGTTTTTGATCCTGTGAAATACCCTACACATACAATAGAGGTCACACAGAGAGAGGAAGCCTGGCTTGGACCTGGGCATCCCACCCACCCTTTCTGGACAACCGAAGTCTAAGTAAGGCCTTTTGAACATGAAGAAAGCTTTTCTTGAATGGTGGGAGATCAGACCAAGGTCAAAAGTTGCCGGGGCTGGGCTTGTGTCAATACAGCTGGCCTGTTGATATGACAATGACCAGTTTTATGTCATCCACGCCCCATTTATCTCTCATCCCTTCATACGTCTCAACTATGAGCCAGCTTAAGACACTTCCAGCTTGGCTCACATCACAGGGCTAAAATGGCCTTGAAAATATTCTATCACTCACAAGAAAAATTCTCTGGACTTCCAGGTAAGGTAACTTTTACTATACTGGGAACAGCCTGAATCTGTTTTGTTTACCGGCATAGGCTTTGCAATCACATGGATCTAGGATCAAATCCTAGGGTTGATGTTTGCTGGCTGTGTGACCTGGGGTAAGTTTCTTAGTATCTCTGAGCCTTATTTTCCTCATCACTAAAAGAAAATCAATAACATCAACCATAAAAATTTGTTAGAGAATAAATATGAAAAGATGTATGAAAAGCTTAATGACCCTGGCACAAGGAAAACAATTATTAAATGTAACTTTTATTATATATCATCATCTCTATTATTATAAATCAATGCGGTACAATTTTGAAATCCAGAAAGCCCTGAATTACTAAGATTTTTCATAATTCATTTGGCAGCAAAATCTGACCTGACTCAAAGTTCTTTGTAGACATCATTTATCCCACTGAAGATGAATACTTGCTGCAGAAATCTGAATGTTTTTGCTTACAAGATGAGGTATTATGCTCTGCTGGAGCAGTTACATAATATACAGTAACTACATTCTATTACTTTTCTGAGTAATCTAAAAAATTCTGAGTTCTCATACGCATCTGGCATCTAGGGGGTTTGATTAGTGATTGTGCTCAGTATTCCCCTCCAGGCCAGATAGATCTGGCTCTGTAGCACCTCACCTACCATTCTTCCTTCCCACCTAGGCAAATAAAAATGTGTTTATCTCATATTAGCTATGAAGCATTTTGCCATTTCCTGACAAATCCCATTTACCTCCCAGGCAGCAAAACCATCCCATTTTGCCACAAGAGACCTAATCTTTTACTGAACCTAGATTGTTCATTATGGCAGATGAGGGCAGAAAGGTCAATAAAGCAGCCTAGGGTCATATTCATTCTGAAACTATTATTCTCCTATTTAAGTAACTCTTTCATTTACTGAGCAGCTACTGTCATGCTCTTTAGACACATCTTAAGCATCACAGAAATCATGAGGAAGGTATTATTATCCCACTTTACAGATTTGTAAACGAGGAGAATGCAGATAAATTCCAGGCTGATCTCAAAATGATTGTTTTTCCTTCTATAGCATTGCTTGCTGACTCTCATAAAAGTGTAAAAGAGGAACAAAAACAGAAAGTAAATTTTGAATGTATTTTAGTCCCATTGAGTATATGGCATGCCTTTTAAGACCCAGGCCCTACCTGTAATGGTTGATGCATTGTGTCAACTTGAGAAGTTCAGAGGTTTAACTAAGTGACTCAGCAGGGAGCTGGGGTCCTTGCTTGGTAAATATCCTCAGCCTGTGAAAGGAGAAGGCATGGAGACAGTGGGTGGGGCAGCCTGCTGCTATAAGGGAGGAAAAGAGACTTGTTCCCTTTCCCTTTTTTTGCTCTTTCTGCTTTTGCTGTCTTCTACCACCTTAAAGCGTTGCCCTTGTGCCATGCCACCCTGCCTTGGAGCCAGCTGAAACCTCTACAAACTGAGCTAAATAAACCTCTCTTTCCTTAATTTTGGCTGTTGGGTATTTTGTCTCAGCAATGAGAGAAAAGTAACCAAGACACTACCTAAGAATCAGTTTGCAAATCTAGGAAAGGGCAACTCTGTTGGATGCCAGATATTTTCCAACTGCTCCTGTTCTCAGAAATTGACATAGATGTGTATTGTGTATCCCACTCTTCCTTGAATCTTTCCTCAATTTCTTGCAACTGGACTTGTGGGAGGAGTTTAAGGCTGTGGCCTTTGGTGAGGTGGGGAGGTAATTGTGTTTTGTACTTGCGAGTCTGGCTTGATCTGATAAGTTCATCTAAGCTTGGAGATCAAGAACCGAGACCTGGTCACCTTGGCCTTGAACCCACTGGTAAGTGTTCAGAGTTATGCTCCTCCAGAACACAGCATGCTAAGCCAAGCACGAGACTCTATCCATGACAACCTGCCTTCCCTGGAGCCAAAAGTAAAAATCAAAGGCAGAGAAAAAGATTAAAAAGCAAGTGCCCAAACCCAGAGGGAGCAACTTACCCTCTCTCTCGACACCTGGTGAGACAAAGATCATGAAGTAAAGGTGTCGTGCAGCCCGCAGATTAATCTACACTATGCAGAAGTGGTCAGAGTCCTCCTTTTGCCCGTAAGAGGATGCCCACGAAGTCTCACAATGAATGCTTCAGTCAACAAGATAGCAAGAACTTGGCCTGGCTGGCAATGCATTGTTTATTGGCTACCTAGGGTTTTGGACTATGAAAAGATGTCTGAAAGGGACTTTGTTATCTCATTGTACTTCTGCAAGTCGCCACTTCATTCTGTCAGCAGCACTGCTCCTCTTAGAGTTACCGACTTTTGATTTGAGGATGTGATTGTTCCTTAGACTGACAATAGCATGCCTGAAACCCAAGGGTAGCCACTGGGTCTGTGGTAGCCTGCAAAATAAAAGTGCAGCTGGGGCTTCTGACAGGCCCTGGTGAATTCCAGGAAGGCTGCCAGGTGACATGGCTGTCAGTGATCCATGAGGTCACCAAGGTATGAATCAATGTTGGTGGCATCTGTGGTTGCATCCATAATATAGATGATTCAGGTAGCATGTCACAGGCCAATGAGAAAGTGACTTGTCTTGGAGGCTTTTCCTTTTTCTTTTTTTAAAATCCCAGTAGCAGAGAAAGCAATCATCCAAGAAATGGAGATTGTGGAACAGAGAACCCTATCCAGGTGGGACATTCCTGCAGTTCTGAAATGTGGCCAGAGAAGTGGTTTAAATTCTGACCACTGTAACCCAACTTATATAGAAATTCTCAGCGCTTTTTGGCATAAATATCTAAGGCCATTTATTTGTTTTACTTTCCCAGTAGCTACTTACACACAAGCTAAAGATTAGAGCAGGAGAGACTTTAGAGAATACCCTAATAGCTGTATTTTACGCATGGAGAAACTGAGGACCAGAGAAAAGAAGTGAATTCCAAAGACCATGGAGCACACCATGGAAAAACAGAATGGAAGTCATTCCACCTGATTTCTGAGTTAGTGATTTCCTCACCACCCTTCACTCAGAAGCAAAGATTTTCTATGCCTGCAAAAGCAGCGTGCCTGTAAGCAAATGTTGTAACTTGAAGCGAGAAGCTCTTTTAGAGCAATGTGGACAACAGCTGATGGCTGCCGACTTGAGTATACAGATAGCTCGACGCTAACAAAATCAAGTGCTGTGGAGTAAATGAGTATGATGATAACAGACGCATCTACATAATATATTTTTCATGAATAAATGAGAGGATATGAAATATATATTATGGAAGATGGTGTTAACATCACATTTATTTATTCTGCAGCAATCTGATTCTCTTAGCATTTTCATTTCTCTGTGACTGAAGTTGTCTCCAAACTTTTCATAAATGCAGTCAAGGGTCTGTCATCCATCAGCCTTATCCCCCAACACACACACACACACACACACACACACACACACAGAGACATGCGTGTGCACATGCATTGAAGGGTAACTTTAAAAGACAAGTCTGTATATTTATTTGTTTGTTTGTTTTTTCTGTGGTACTGGGGATTGAACTCAGGACCTTGCACTTGCCAGGCAGGTGTTTATTCCACTGAGCTATATCCCCAGCCAAGTCTGTATATTTAACACAGTGGTGAACCAATAAAGAATTTACCCACTGTGTACTGTCATTTGATTCCTACTTGGGTGCCTTTTGGCATTGGCATCTTTCTCAAAGGGCATCCTCTCCTTGACTGCCATGATTTTAGTCACAACTTCAAGTCACTTAACACTGGAGTCCTGGGGACAGCACAGCTCAGTGCTGAAAACCAGAGAATTCCTCAGGGGTCCCACATGCCCCTCCATGTGTTGGGAGGACAGGCCATCCTCCATTCTTTTACTGAGGTCTTTGGCAGTGGTGATGGCAGATCCCTCCTAGGATGTCCCTGTCCAAGTTTGGCACCGAGAAAAAGCAAAGTTAGACTGACAATGACACTAACAAAGATTAATTTCTGTGTCTGATGAGAGTTAATTTCTCCGATTAGAAAACTCTCAGAAATGTGCACTGACTAAATCTTGACTGGAAGTATTCAAATGGTGTAATGGCCAGGCGAGCCCCAGTCACACACTAGAGGCTTACAGCGGACTCCATGAGACCAGGAACAGTGTGAATCAAATAACTGCATGGAGCGAATACACATGGGCTGGCAACTCTGGCTGCTAGGTACGTGCATATCTATCCATTTTGTTGCATTTATTTATTTAGTCTCCTTTACAGAACTTCCTTGAAAGTCTAGCACATGCATTCAGGAAGAAGGAATGAGGGGTGAGGGTGGGAGTATCTACCTGGAGAAGTTTTATCTGATCTGATGGAAACTGCTGGATAAGAGGGCTGCTGCCCTGCTCCATCTACCAATTCCCCAGAAAATTCCTCTGGATCATAGGAGAGGAAGAAGCA
Organism: Dinomys branickii; assembly: GCA_004027595.1. NCBI lineage: Eukaryota > Metazoa > Chordata > Mammalia > Rodentia > Dinomyidae > Dinomys > Dinomys branickii. The sequence continues at coordinate 33,272 of PVLD010005701.1, forward strand.
GATGAAAAATTGGGACATTCTACCCTGAGACTGCTACCTGCACACTGGTAGGGCAGGTGAAAAAGACCACACGTCCAGAAACCATTGACATCCAGATGACACCCTCCCAGGGTTCTGTGGTCAGAGGAAAGACAGGCGCTGGTTGGGAGGAAGAGTGTACACTTCGAGGCCCAGCTGGCTTGGATTCGCATGCTGGTTCCATTTGTGTAAACCTGGATAAGGCACATCACTTCTGAGAGGCTCAGCTACCTCTTCCAGAAAGTGGAGATCCTCCCTATCTACCCTAATTTTCAGCATATACAACTCATAAAATAGCCTGGCAATGAGGGGTGCTCCCTCCCTATGCCTCACCTTCAGGGAACAGTGCTCAAGCTTATTCTGGGGAGACATGGGAGGCTGTGGAGGCTCCTACTTGTTTTTTTTTTTTTTTTTCCGGTACCGGGGATCGAACTCAGGACCCTGCACTTGCCAGGCAAGCGCTTATGCCACTAAGCTATACCCCCAGCCCCCGGAGGCTCCTACTTGAAGAAGAGTTTAACAGAGGGCAGAGAGAGGAGCTACATATTTTCTTCTTTCATACTACATCCTTTCATTTCCCAACTCCATCTTTGCCTTGCCTATTGTTCATCCGTCCCATAAATGTAGAGTACGTGCTTACTAAGGGCCACTGAGCCCCACTGTACACGTCTATGAATTCCATAAACATTTGTTGCCAGGTACCACACTAGTCCCTAAAGATAAGGAGACAGGTCCATTTTCTAAGGTGCCCACATCTGTCAGTGGAAACCAAGCCGCCTTGGTCAGAGGCAGTCTGCTTTCTGGGGCTGAGCATGAGTGCCCAGCGCTCCCTGCCCCTGAACTGGGCTAGTACCCATGTAAAGCTGCAGTCAGCACACTGCTAATGGGGCTTTGAAAGTCTCTGCTTTATTAGGGCAGCCAGGAAAGCCGATTTCAGCTGCAAATGCCTTCATTGCCTCCCCAGCAGAAATGGCTAATACCTGCTTTCTGGGATGTGCTCATCAAAAGGAGACTCTCAAAGCCCCATTAGCAGTGTGCTGACGCTGGCTGTACATCCTGGAAGGGCAGAGTCCAGCTGAGTGAAAGGAATCCACCCTATTTGTCAAGGAGAGAATGAGTCAGAGCTCCCCTTCCTCTCAGCCAACTGCCCCCTCTGCCTTCCTCTTTCTTGCCTGGCCCACTGGGGCCTAAGAAACTACAGTTTCTCAGCAGGGGGCTCTGCAGTCCTACAATATACAATCTCCCCCACCCTCCTGGGCTCACCCTCTGTTTTCCACTCTGCCTCCTGCAGAAGCCTGAACACCCTGCACAGAGCTACATGCCAAGGACTTTCCCTCTCTGCTGCCATCTGGACTCCACCTGGGAGGGCCAGGGTCTCCTCTGCATCACCGTCTCTTTCAGTGGACCCTTAGTCTTCTGCAGTCTTGAAGTTGGAAGTGATCTTGAAAGTCAGCTGGATCAAACTGCTACACAATAGAAGGACTGCTATTACAGCACCACCCACATGGAATCAGGCTGAGGTCTCCAGGAAGTGAAGATGAGCCAGCGGACCGTTATTGGCACACAGACCTGAGGTCCAGCCCAGCACACAGCTATGGGACTCTGCTACTTACCGCACATCACACTAAATGGAAGATCTGCCGTCCCTGGTGGTGATACAATGAACACTGAGAGAGTTTTCCCAACCAGCTACCCCCACGCTAAGCTTAGTACAACCTCATCTCTACTTAGTCTCAACATAAAAGGATGCTCTGCCTGAAGAAACACTGGCCTTGCCTCTCCTTGAGTTCCCCCAAGAAGAACAGACAGGACAGGAAATGAGAGTCTCCAACTTTGTTTACCATCTCACTATTCAATAGACAAGCAGGGTGAAGTGGACCACTAAGGAACAGGAGTCATTAGAGAGTCTAGCAACAAAAATAATATTTCAGCAAGACCGGAAAAGTCCTGCTATGCTGCGGGCATGTGCTAGCCCCTGGGTATACAATGCTGAATAATAAACTTGGTCCCTTACATTGAAAGCTTACGGCTTCGTGGGTGAAGGCAGACTAAATAGGAATTGTAAGTTACCTAAAACAGGCTTGCTTAGCCAGCCAAATGAATAGCTTTGTTTCCTTCCTGTTCTTATACGATGTTGCTATGGCATTTTCCACTGTTGATCACTATCTCTTTCTTGAGATTCTCTACTTATCTGGCTTCTGATTTCCTTTCTCCTATGTCAGTCTTACTTTTCATCCGCCTTCACTACATCCTCTTCCTCTGCTTATTTCCTAGATATTAAAATTTCCTAAAGAATTATTTCTTCTGTCTTTGCCACTCAATCTGTAGCCTACATTCGCCCTGGAAAATCTTTTGCGCCGAGGCCTGGATTTCATCTAAATATTGATGGACCCCCAAATGCATATCTCCAGCTTAGACTTCTCTTGAGTGACGCCTCCAGAACGATATTTGTTAAACAATCACCTCTTCAAAATATTGTGTACTAATAGTAGTCTAAGCGCTTTACCAATATTGAGTCATTTAATACTCCTAATAACATAACAGTCTTATGAGGTGGGTGCTATTATTATCCTCTTTCTTAAAAACAAGGAAACCCCTTCTACAACAGCTGGGAAAGACATTCACAGACATTTTGTAGAGGAATTTTATTGCATAAGGCATTCATAGAATAGTTACAGAAGTTATGTAACTTTCCCAAGACCACACAGTTTGTGAACACCAGGTCTGAGTCCCAAACACGTATGGCCTGCTTACAGAGGTGACATGACATGCAATCTCTCTATGTGTTTGTATTATGGGCATATGACACAGATTGTGGCACACGTGAACCCACTTACCTTCTCTCTGGGTCTACTCTTCCATTTGTGTAAATCAAACTTCCATCCTTGTCAGTGGCCTTATTGTCTACACAGTCCCAAAGAAACAAACCTGCTGCCTGATACATCAAAAATATTCAGTGAAGTACTCTGAGTTGAATTGGTTGTGATGGAGTTTTTTTTGTTTGTTCCTTTGTTTGGGTCTTTTATTCATTTGGCTGGTTTTTGTTTTTCAGCAGTAGAAGGGATTGAACCAAGGGTCTTCACACCAAGCTACATCCCTAACCAGCTCTTTCTTCATTTTTAACATTTTGAGACAGGGCTTGCTAAGTTCCTGAATTACCCAGGCTGAGCTCAAACTTGCCATCCTCCTGTCTCAGTCTTCCAGAATACTGAAATTACAAGCACCTGCCACCATACCCAGTCTTCTGAACTGCACTGAACTGAACTGTTCTAAACCGAATTGAAGTGTCAAAGCATCCAAGATGAAATCTTCCACTGGAGAATTGGGAAAGATTTTCAAGAAGAGGTGACATTAAAACTGAGTAATTTATAGCACATTACATACATCACATTCTAGCACTGAAGGGACTAGGGGATTAGTGGGTCCATACTCTACTCTCAGGTAGAAAAGAGGAGTCTGTGCTATGAATAAGCCTAGAACCTAATGGAAAATGAGCCCTATGTCCTTACTACTTGAAGCATAGTTCACAGATGGGTGCAACAGTGGAATTGGCTGCACTTGGAGACTTATTCTCCAGCCCTCCCACAGACCTGAATCAAATTCTGCCTGTGAAGATTGTCAGACAATGTTTCTGTACATTAAAGTTTCAGAAGTATTGGTCTAGGATTATTTCTACACTGGCCAAGGGGACTATGTTATTTAGCCAGATCTCATAGAATTTCCCCTGGAATCTCTAATCTCTTTTCTGGTCTGCACTCTCCTCTGACAACTGCATGGATATTAAGAGCAGTAAATACATTTGTGTGCACACCTATATGGATGTGTAGAGAAGGCTTCATCCTCAGAAGCTCAGAGGAGACACAGCTAGGTAAATATTCAGCAGCTGGTTTTATGGAAAAGAGGGCAGAAAGGGAATGATTCTATCCAGAGGGTTAACCTAACCAGAACACATGTTAATGGAGACAGTGGGACTGATACAAATTGGTCAGAGGTACCAGAAGGCAGTGGAAAAGGCAGTATTAAAACAAACTTGTTTCAATAACATGGTCCAGGTAGGTGCTTATTAAAGTCTTGGAATCTGAATTACTAAAATGATGTAGGTCTCAAAGTATTAATAGAATCTGGATGGAGATTTGAGGCTGTAGCACTGTGGTTGGAGCTCAAGTTCAAACTCAAACTGAGATTTTGAGGCCTGAGTTAGCAATGAAGGTGGGTGCTATTGGGGCTGGAAAGTGGGAGGCTTGGGAGAACCAAAAATAGAGGGGGGCAAACAAGATCAGAAGCCAAGGGAAAGTGTAATAGCACAGACTGTGTGTGAGGAAGAAAGACATAGTCAATTAACATGAAACAAACTCTAGCCACAGCTGCTGTACTTCAGTGCCATTGCATAGAAGGAGGGGGTGTCTTCCAGGCAGCTCTTCACCCCAAAGTTGCTCTTTTCCTGTCTAAACCCATGGAAGCTGATAAAGCCCCTTTACAACAGCTGGGAAAGACATTCACAGACATTTTGTAGAGGAATTTTATTGCAGAAGACGTTCATTGAACAGGTTTACAGTGGAAGAGAATTGTACCTCCTGAAATTCCTGCATTTGCATGAATATGTGTGGTAGCAGTAAGAACAGAAATAGCTTAAGTAGAAGAAACACAGGGAGACATCTGTATACTGTAGCACGAGTAGTTACAGGCAGACTACAGTTCTGCAGTTGGCCTATCCACTCTGCTTCAGGAAGTGATGGGTCCTAATCAGACAGCACAGGGACCGACTGTCCAGGGGCATCTTGCACAGGACCCAACCAGAGTCCTACTGATATATTAAGTAGAGCAGCTAATTCTCAATGAACTGTGCTGCACATTCACAAAACTGGGTAACTCTTAAGCTGGTCCTCCTTGTTGTCCTTGTGGTCCCTGTACAGTTGTAGTCAAGAACTTCTTAAAAAGTATTAACTGTCAAGTAGCGTGGCTCACACCAAACGAAGACCAAGGAAGCAGCATCCTGGAGAAGGCGACTCTGTAGCTTATCCCTTTTCTCCTTCACTCCTGCTCACAACTTCAACCTCCTTTCTGTTCCTCTTCTCCTCCTTTTCCCCTTTCCATAGCTTTTGTCTGACTCTCTTGGTTATTAAACGAAGCTAAAGTTGATATTTTATTATTTATTATAGAGACTGTTGTGTTTCCTGGGATTTGGTTTAGAAATTGCACAAGTGAAATAGCTTTCTCTATATATTTGAATAGACAAAATTAACTTGATTTTTGTGTTTTATGTGCTTACCCGCATAGCCTTTGCCTTAAAGATGGCACTTCAGTGCCCAAATGGCATCTATCCAGGTCCGTTACTAGCACAGCATTTGTAAAGGCTGTTTACAGAGAAACAGTGTTGTAGATGCCTTCTGAGCTTGCCTGGTAATCCCAGCCCTTGAGAGGGTAACGTGAAACCTCTTATCAGACACAGTGGGCTGGGGATAGAGCCAGGACACAAAGACAGACAAGCCATGTAGCTATTCATCTGTATCTACCAATTCTGGGATATGCCTGTTTGAAGGTCACGGAATTCCTACCTGCTCACCTCTTAAATCATCTCCTTGTGTCTGCAGGTGGTGACAGAGACTCCAAAAATAAAAAAATAAAATAGTCATCTTTCAAGGTTAACAAGGAGCTACTTAGAAGCCTCAGCATGACCGTCAATAGCCAATCAAAGGGAGCTGTCAGTTGCTCCCCTGAGGAAGGGTTTCAGTTAATGAAGAGAGCAGGGCTGGGGTGGCTGCATATGGAGAAGAACCAGCTGTTTGGTTTCCTGTGCTGGAGCCCAAAGCTGAAGGTAAAGGGGGCAGGGAGCTGCCATTCCCCTAAGCAGAACAGACCAGAATGGGCCCAGTGGGATGTCTGCAACCAGGGAAAACTTGCTACAATCTGGGGCTCATTCAGTGAAATCCATTGTCCTCTCCCCCATGAGAGGGGTACTCAATTAAATTTCTCCTGAGGTCCTTTTTCTCCCCCAGTGATCTTTTTCTTGCAGGATTTTTCTTTTCTCAGATATCACAAGGTTAACTCAGACGAATATTATAATTGTAGTTTGAGATCACATGGATGCAATGCCCTTTACTGAACATTAGCCTCAGTTTCCTTGTTTGTAACATGAGGGAGTGGGCAAATGTACAAGTGTCGTGTGAAACTTGGCCGCATAAGAATACCATGAGGGTTTCTTTTTAAAGATCTATTGAAACTAATTAAAATTGAAAGGGTTTTCCTTCAGATTCTCCCCATAATCTTGCTTCCTCAAGTGCAATGTCAGAAGAGAAGAGGCTACTCTTGCTGACAGACAGCAGAGAAAGCAGAGCTTCACAACTCCGTTTACTTTCACCTTGTCAGTCAAGAAAACTGATCTTCTGGGAAAAGGTGGAGGGATAAACTCAGGTAGGGATAGACGGAAGCCCATGATGGGTGGAGAGATAGTGAGAATAACCCTAAATAAGCTGAAGTCTTCAATCCTCAGCAAATTACTTCAAGACAGGTGGGAGTGGGGAACCACAATCTGTAATATTGTGGAAATAGCATAAAAAGAGGTGCCAAGCGTCTGGAGATAAACACCTTTGTCCCAATTTTCAAAGAGAGGTTAAAAACTACATTCTGGAAACCATAAGCTGGTGAGCTTCATATTAACTGCCCCCCCCCAAATCCTCAACTGCACTGTTAAGGAGACAGTTGGAAGGAAAATATTTAGTAAGGGAAATAGGAATCATCAGAAGCTGGCCTGAATTCAGTAATGTAAGTTTATTCCAGGGATAGTTCTGATATCATGTCAGGTTGGAAGAGAAAAAGCAAGATATTTTGTAAAGTGTCTTTTAATAAAGATTTTTTATGTCTTCCTCTACTAGAGTGTAAGCTTCATGAGGACAGGATTTGGGGGGAGGGAAGGAGTCTTTTGTTTACTGCTCCACCTAGAATAATGCCCAACACATAGAAAATATGCAATACATTTCTTTAAAGAAATCAGTATTTGTATATAGTAAAAGACTGGAAGGAAACAATAAAATTTAAGTGAAATATTAGGTTGCTTTCATTCTCTTCCTAACCTAGGGAGTTTTTGCCTATATTTTCCTATATTTCCCCACATTTTCTATAATGAGCATAGGTTACTTTTATAATCACAAAAATAAAATAATCTCTTCTTTGAAAGGCTTACTCCTCACAAACTGGGTTTATTTTCTTTTCTTTGGAACTATTACCAGGCTGGTAGGCCAAGGGAATGTGGATTTCCATGAAGTGCTTCCCAAAACCTCTCATGTTATCTTTTGACTCAGATGAAGGGTTGTAGGCCCAGCAACGGCTCAGCTCTGTGGATTTGTTGAAGGACTAAACCCAAATAATACTGATTAAAAGACTGATGCCAATTCCAAAAGAAGTCTCTAGTGTTGTGATACAGGAATCTGTCTCATTTGGCACATTCTTCAGAGTCATGGATGAAGACAGAGAAGGCCTACTCACTTAAGGTGTGGCTTAAGTAAGCAAAACACACGGCTGGGAAACCTGGTTAATATGCTGGCAGATGGATTCAAATAAAAAAGATCGCAACAATCTTTAACTGTAGTCCAAAATCAATAAAGGTGAGCTTGATAGGCCCTATGTGCAGGTTCCAAAAATGTCAACAGCCCCAATTTAAAAGGGAAAGACCTGCTTATGAATGGCTATATGAAAAAAGATCCAAGCAATGGAGCTAGCCTAAAACTCCCAAAGCAGCAACAGGGAAATATGACTGCTCCAGTAATTAATACAACTACAGGTCACACTAACAGAGTGTCCATAGGTAGAATTAAGGTGGATTCCAGACTCGGCATTCTATAACCCATAACAGCATTTCCAAAGCATCTTCTGGAGTGTCACATCAACTGGGAGTTTGGTGAGCCAGTGTATTTGGGCATTGCTTTACCCTTGATTCCCTTTGTAGAGACATGTAGTATATATCAGCATATTAAAGATTTTGAGAAGTCCTGTTTATTTTAACTCAGGTCTTCCTAGATTATTTGAAAAAGACATGCTTGTTTGCCCTCTGCCATGTGCCACTCTGCCTCAGAACCAGCCAAGAATGGACTGAAACCTCTACAAACTAAGCTAAATAAACCTTTCCTTCCTTCTTTTTGGGTTTGGACATTTTGTCTCAGCAAGGAGAGAAAGGTAATCAAGACAGTGGTCCATGTTATTATATCTTTGTACTCCTCAGCAGGTAGCACAGGACAGGGTGCAAAAGAGGTACTCAGTGTATGCTTTTGGTTTTTTTGTTTTGCTTTGTCTTTTGGTTCTAGCACTTGAACTCAGGACCTTGCATCTGACAGGCAGGCTGTTGTGTCACCGACCGTTTTTTTTGTTTGTTTTGCTTTTATATAACCTACCATTCAGAGTACACTTGAGCAAAGCTGACTGACCATAAGCTATCCTAAATGTGAAGAATGTGGTTGTTAGGGTTGATACATTGTGTCAACTTGGGGAGTCTAGAGCTTTAGCTGAGTGACTCAGCAGGAAGCCAGGGTGCTTACTTTGTACACATCCTGAACCTGTGGAAGAGGAGGGCATAGAGATTATGTGAGTGCTACATGCTCCGTGGGTGGGGTAGCCTGTTTACAATGTAAGGGAGGTGAAAAGAGACTGCTTGCACCATTCCTCCCTTGTGCTGGTTGTTTTTGCAGTGCTCAGCTGCCATGAACTTTTGCCCTCCGCCATGTGCCACTCTGCCTCAGAACCAGCCAAGGATGGACTGAAACCTCCACAAACTAAGCTAAATAAACCTTTCCTTCCTTCTTTTTGGGTTTGGACATTTTGTCTCAGCAAGGAGAGAAAAGTAATCAAGACAGTGGTCCATGTTATATCTTTGTACTCCTCAGCAGGTAGCACAGGACAGGGTGCAAAGGAGGTACTCAGTGCATGTCTGTTGAATGCATGAGTATGAATGAACAGAAAAACCACAGTGTTATAAACTTCAAATCATATATCAAAGGTTCATAAGCAACTGGCAAATGCCCCAAGGAGCACTGAAGGAGTAATGAATTTTCAACCTGGTTATCTAAGGGAAGCTTTACCTAGAAAAAGAGAAGCATTGATCAAAACACCATTCTGGTCAGGAGGCCTGGTCAGCAGCATAGACTATGCCTGGCTGGAATCTGGAAATGAGCGAGGACCATCAAAAAGGAGTAGGGCATCATAAGTGATTAACAAATTCTAGGCTCGAGGCCAAACATAGAGTCTCAGAGTCCTGGAGCACCCACTTTTGTAACAGACCCCTGAGATCACCTGTCCAGTGATTACCAACCCTAGTTGTACATATCAACACATTTAAAGTGGTTCAATAGCTGGGCTTCTTTCTAGATCAAATCACAATCTGCGCTGGTGTGGCCTTGGTCCTGCCAGGGGTGGCACTAGGGTGAAGCAAGCCAGGCTGCTAGGGCAGAAAATGTCAGGAGATAGTCATTGTCAGTGTCCTACCAATGCCAGGTGGTCATCTGTTATGGTCTAAGTCTAAAATGGCCCCCAAAGTCTCCATGTGCTTAGAGGTGGGTTTTCTAAAAGACTGAGAGGTGGAAGAGTCTAGTCACTGGAGCTGTGACCTGGAAGAAGAACCTCTGTCCCTGGCTCTACCCCTCTCCCTCTGCTTTCTGGCTACCTTAATGTGAGCAGCTTTTCCTCCACCAGGCCCCGCTACCACGTGATTCTGCTTTGGAGCCAGCCAACCAGGGAGCATTACCATGAGCCCACTGCTCTTTTAAGTTGTGGGTAGTAGGCATTGAGTCTCAGCAACAAGAAAGTAAGTACAACAACACTTGAGAGGGATGCTTCCTTAAATTGTGTATGCTAGACCGCTTTCATTTCCCATCTTAGTCCTGGCCCCTGTGTGGGTAGTGTAGAGAGCTCCCCACCCCCACGATTCTAAGATAAGTCTAGTTTTTATGTCCACCAATACATTCAAATGCACTCACTTTGCAGGCTAGAAAATGGGGAATCTGAGGTCATGCAGGCAGCGAATGTCCACAGCAGGACCAACAAAGATTGGTGGAGGCAGTCAGCAGGCAAGAGGCCAAGGAAAAGGCAAGCAGAAGTACTTGGCATCCAATTCTGGAGACTCATCCATAGGGACAGAGGTTTGGCTCCACTCTGAGGGAGGCCTTGTGAGGTTAGACAGGGCCCCAGTTCAAGGTACTGGATCCCAACCAGGAGGCTGCAGCAGAAATTGATGCATTTGAGGATACATATGTTCCCGATCATAGGCCCTGGAGCACAAGTGGACTTGGTCACACACAGGCAAAGATGAAGCTGCCTGCTATTCAAGGGTCCTCCATGTTCTGTGTGAGTCCCAGAGGCTGAATAGAGCTGAGCTGATAGGATAGGTCTCCATAGCACACTAGGAAATGCATACCGTTCTAAATTACAGGGAGGCTCAATGGGCATCTTCCAACATTCAAATGGAAATCATATGGAAAAAGAGTCAAATTTATTCAAAGAAGCTTAGGAAGGCAGAACTCGAATCAATGAGAGAAATTGTAATTTTGCCTTAACGTCGGGCTATTTCTACCACTGGTGCTTTCCAAGTAATGGAATAAGAGTGCTTGAAACTTACCCAGAAAAGTAGGGACTATTGAAGAGGGCCTGGCCATAGGAGGAGAGACCACTCTGTAGAACGGAACTTCTGATGCACCCCATCTCAAAGAGTCTCAATCTTTTCTTCCTTCTCCCTCAATGTGAAGAGCCCCATTCAGGTTCAACAAAGTGCTCCACCTAGGTATGTGAGATGGTTAGGTGGAACACAGAGACATTTGCATATAATTAGGTTATAATCTGAGTAAACTGTGCAGTCTATTTACAGGCCATTTTCAGGTTAAAGTTACATCATTGCTCCCCTTCTAGTCATCATCCTTTGATTTTTCTCTCCTGTTTCTATTGACCCAGATCAAATTTAATCAAATCAGCTACCATTTGTGGAGTATTTATTGTGAGCCAGGCACTGCATTAGATGCAGATCTATACCTTGGGTACCTGTGGCACACGGAAGGCTGGGCCCACAGAGTCCATGTTGAGAAAGATGTGGAATATCAGGCTGCATGGATATTCTTCCCGAGGCCACAAATACTCTCTCCTCATGCACTAAGGCTCAGTGTGGACACTAAAGATATGGAATTCCTCAGCCCCCAAGATCCAAAGTCAAGACAGGGATATATTCTAGAAATTGCAGGATGTCCCCACATAGCTTCTGCAAAATGGAAGGTTCTCAGCCAAGTAAATATGTAGCTGACTGTGGGGTAGACAATGTGATCCCTGCTGAGCCCAGAGAAAAGATATAGAAAAGCTCCTACCTGCCCACACTGCTCACTGAGTCTGAAACACTTCGTATACACCTGTCCTCCCATCCCAGTCCCACAGTCCCTTTGCCTTGCTTCCAGAAGATAGCTTAAATTCTCTGGCTCCAGAAAGCATTTCCAGACCCACTAGCAGAAGTTGGTCTCCTTTCCATAGGAACTTCAAGTTTGCCTGCGTAATACTTATCTCAACTGTATCTACCAGCTGTTTGTGTCACTGTCTTCTCTCTAAACTACAAGCTTCTTGGAAGCGGGAACTTTTTACATTTAACAAGTTGTTATTAGTCCATATTTGCAGTGCATACTGATGATGTTCATCTTGGGGAGGTGGTACATGTTCTTCTTTTTTTTTTTGGCAGTACTGGGGATCGAACTCAGGACCCTGCGCTTGCTAGGCAGGCGCTTATTCCACTGAGCTATATCCCCAGCCCGGAGGTGGTACACGTTCATGACACATCTTCATTCTTTTCTCTTCCCTTTCCCTCTTTCCCCCATTTTTCCATCTCTTGGACCCTTTCCCATTTGCATATGGGGGCAGGGACTTCAAAGGATTAAAGGAATGAATGCCATATATCAGGTGGAGAAAAAGAAAGAAAAGTGTTAGAGGCACCAAAGCTGGAGGCTTGACTGGAACAGACAGGAAACCGGATAGGAAAGGCCTAGGGTCCAGCCAGGTAAAGAAGGAATAAGAGAAATATGTCAGGAATATGAGGAGTGCAAATGCTGGACTGAGCCACATCCCTCTGAGGTAAGGGTTAGTGCTCCCTTCCGAGGCACGGTGCTCTCTTCCCTTTGGAAAGGAGGGCCCCCATTGGATATCCTTGCTGCCAGCACAAGCAAGGTAACCTTCTCATGGTAGAACTAACCATGCAGTATAAATTAGGCTACACATGGGTTTATGGGACATCTGTCCTCAGACCACAAGGATTTGAGATCCCTACTTAGCAAGACTGCCACGCCTCACTTGCAGCTGCCCTGGCCTTCTGGGATTTTGGTTTTTGGTGTTTGGCGCCCTGCCCCCTGCCCCAGCAGCTCTAGCTAACAGGGCTCTACCAGCCTCTCTATGTACCCTGGCTATGTGATGCCCTATCTTCTTGATTATTTAACCTCTGGGAAGCCTAAAAGGTGGAAGAAGGATGGTGTGTCCCAAGGGAAGGCCGAGTCCTATCTTAGAACACAGCTGGGCATAGACTGATGAACTGCATTAGGACAGGAAAGACAGCAGGGTTTCTGAGATCTGGAATTAGACTCATCTACTCAGGTGGAGCCATTACTGAGAGGAGAACAGAATGATCAATCCAGAGGAAGGAGCACAGAACTCAACAAAGAGATCACATGGAAAGGGGAGCAAAAAGTTAGTTATAGAGGGAGGGGAAGTACTGAAAAGAGAAACAAGCTGTAGCGTGTACATATAACCGCTCCACAAGATGATTGTGAGCTGCATGAACTACAAACGTATACTAATAAAATTTTTCTTTTAAAAAAAGAAGTTAACTATAGGACTTCTGGAGGGAAATTAGAGGTCAACTGCATGGTAGATTGGCACAGAGACACCTACAAGAAATAAGTCAAATATAGGCGAAACTCAGGAGTCCCAGCAAGCAAACAGCCACCCAATGGGATATGCATTTACAAATAGCAAGGAAAAAGGACAAGACATAATCCCCAAGGGGACAGGAGGCAAGGGCAGGATATTTGTCTCAGGAAAGACAGTCTTCAGACTCTGAGGGCCCGAGTACCAGGAAAATAACCAAGGCAAGGACTTAGGGACAAAGGTGTATGTCAGACTATCCACTTGTCAGAATGAGTCACAAGATTAGGGACAACAAGCCAGTGGCCAGAGTGACAAGACCAAATCAACACTGTTGGACTGCAACAGCTTAAATTCTTCCTCTCTCAAGTCAGAATTGATTCTGGCGCCTGGGGCAGAGCTGAGCCTGCAGATCTGGCAGGTGAGAAGATTCAGCACAGAGAAGAGAGGTGCAAAGCCTGGGATCTAGGCACACCTGACAGATGGAACACAAATGATGCCCAGTTCTGCTCCAGCTGTTTTTGATGGCCTGACTTCTTGCTCAGAGGTTCGGGAAGGATGAAGAATGGGCTGACATGGGCCTTGGAGAGCAGCTGCTTCTTGCTGGGAGTAGGAGGGAGGAGGCGTGTGGATGTGGATTTGCAGAGTTCTGAGAGGGTGAGACCTACAAACTGACAGGAGAACCCCCATTCAAAGTCTTCCACCTGCAGTAAGATAAGGCCTTACCACGAAGCCTCAGGAAACACATCTCTCTCTACAAAATCATAGTATGTATTATCTGTTTTGTTTTGCATTTTTCCTGTGTATTTGTTTAGTTCCACACTCCTTGTTAGAAAAGGACAAGGGCTTTACGTGTCAGGTTCACCTCTATGTCCTCAGTGTTTGTAACAGTTAGGCCTCGATAAGAATCTGGTGAATGAATGAATTAGTGCATGTATGAAGGAATCAGTGAAGTAACCTCTGCAGTTGCGATGCAGACTGCTTCTCAGAATTCATGAAAGAAAATCTTGTCCCTCGTTTCCCCAGCAGTACCCAGATTCCAACCAGCCTGGCAAGCCTCGGAGGGCTGATCTGCTCATGGAGTCATCTTCTTGCTTATTAAGCAAGAGCAGCAGGGGCCAGTCGGGGTCAGGCTCCTGCTCCCTGTGTCCTCAGGCTGCCTCCTCTCTCTCAGGTTTCAGTTTGGACTGTTCTAGGGCATTTGGGAGAATCTGGAGCAGCTGGGGAGAGAAGACCTTGCCGACTGGGGAGGACTGGTTTTTCATGGGTCCCTGTGGGCAGTTGATGTGCGGTATGTGCTGTAGTAGAATCCCAGGTGATGGGCCCTAGAACAATTCCTCATGCTGGGTAACTCTGGGTGGGAGGAAGTCAGCACTCACAGCGAAATGTGTCAAGAAAAACATATTAAAATAAAAAGTTACAAGTCACAAAATTAGTGGTGGAAATTCCTTGATTTCCCTAGTGGTGCAAATTAGTGAGGGCATGGGAAGAATGGTAGATACTAGTAACTGAAGCAGTTGCCTTGAGAACATGCCACAAGAACATGGCACCTGCACTTCGCCGGTTCACTGAGCACCTGCTCAGGGCCTGAGACTGCACCAGGTGTTAATGATATAGTGACATGCCAGGCAAACTCAGAGCTTGAGGAATGCAGACATTAAAAGGCAAGCCTAAGAACTATGATGGTCTTGCAGAAACTGAAAGCAGGAACAGTTGTCTGAAACTTAGGGCATCAGTAGGGGCAAGTCTGGCTTCTTAGAAAAAGAAAACCCAGGTTGAGACGTAAATAGGAAAAGGTTTTGCCAAGCAAAGAGGGAGAAGAGCAAGTTTGGGGGCGGGGAAACAGGGTTCCCCAAGACTTGACGCTAAAGGAAGGCAAGGTGTATTCAAAAAACTACAGGGACTGCAGGCAGCCTGGATGGAAGGCGGAGGAAAAAGTGAAAAATGGCAGGGACTGGTCATGAGGAACCTTATACATTTAAGAAATTTTGATTGATCAGTTTGTCAGTGGTGGGGTGGACACAGGGTAAGGAAAAGTTTCAAGAAGGGGAATGTGTTCCAGAAAAATACCTCTTTCCCTTAGAAAGCCCCTTGATAATGTTGCAGGGTGTGTCTATTTCACCAAGGTGTCCCTAAGTCTTTCTATGCAGAGGCACCATGCCCCACTGTCTATGTTCCCTGGTGCAGTGCCTGGCACATAATAGATACTCAACACACAGATGCTACCACTTCCAGGAGCAGCGCAGTAGGATTTAAATGGCAGAAAGGACGCATTCCCTGCTCCCCTTTCCCTATTCTGGAGGGACTGGAGAAAGAGGAGTTCATGCGTGTAGGCAACATGAGGGAAGCAGTAAAAGTCAAAATGCTGTGCCTGCAGCAGAGATTGCTTTACCCTCAGAAAGTACATATCCTGGCAGACAGGTAGGCAGCACTTCCCAGCTTGCCTTTTGAGTTAACACCCTGTGACTGAGTGCCAATCACATGTGGGCAGAGGAGAGGCGCTCCACATAGAGGCCTGCCCCATCAAATCTTCTCCCCTGTAGCCACATGCCTGCCTCTTGTTAAATGAAGAGGAATCCAAAGCTGTAGAGAAAGACCGGAAAATAGGAGGAACTTTAGTCCCTGAATGGCCACATGAAAGTCATGTATCTAGGACCAGTATCATTGACCTGTAATGTGAGTGATAACATCTATGTTAGACCACTGAGATTCAGGAGTTTCTTTGCTATAGTAGGTAGCATTTCTTGTCCTAATAACTACACAGCCTACTGAGCCCCGTTTTCATCAGACCCCTTCCAAAAGGTCCAGTGAAGATACTGAGTCTCGGTTCAGACGAGAAGTGAAACAGCACAGAAGACACTGGTCTCACCCCACTACCTAAGTTCTCCTATGGGAATAATCCAGATCCTGTGAATTGAGACCAGCTCAAGACCTCTTCTGGAACATTTCAAATTGCCTGCTCTGATGCCCCACTTATGGAATTAAAAATAAAATCTCAAACTAAAATAAGCAACCGACTCAGTCATTTAATTCTGTGTTCTCACTGGACATACATGTTCACATGTTAATGTGGCTATAAACATGAAGTGATGAGAAGCATGTAGAGAGGAAACATCAGCATAAAGTATAATGTATGAGTTATTTATGGTAGGGGAAGCTTTTCTGCTTACTGCTACATTAAGGTGTTATTCTCTTGTTTGAAAAAAAACAAAAATAAAAACTTCAGGGAGTGTAAAACTCCTCCCACTGCCCTCACAGCTCAGAGCACACAAAGCAGTGAAACAGAGTGAAGCTACAGTCTATAAAAGGATAATGTTCCTGGGGTTATAGGTAATTTCACAGAAACTTCATAGAATGAATACACAAGCGGTTCGGTATTGCATGGACCTGCGTAGCAGCTATTATAAACAGCGGTAGTTGGAGTTACAGAAATACAATTAATGGAGGACTGTATTTAAAGGGGAAACTAAGAAATTGCTGCCGGAAAGACTGAGACATTTTTGCAATTAGCATAAATAGAAGTAACTCCTGAGAAGTAGGCGCTCAGTCTATCTCAGTAGGGGATATGGTGAAAGATAGAGAACCAAGGAGATGAAACAAGAATTCAGACAGAAACAGGACTTTCTTGCCTAAAAATTTTAAATTCCCTAGCGAGAAGGGAACTAGAATTAGAATCACATTAAATATGATGGTGAATACACAGTTAACTCCATCAGCTCTAACTCACGGAGGATACCTGAGCAAACTGACCCCAGTGGAAAATTGCAATCATGTATCTTATGTCCCAGAGTGGGGAGTTCAAGCCACAGCACTCTTAAAAACATGAAAATCTAATAAACACTTACTCTGGGAAGGTGTGCACATATTATTTCTTAGACAATATCCCTACATTGTGAAATTCCTCCATTCTCAAATAACCCTTGTGGAATTCCAGGTCTGTAGTTGATCAAATATGATTTGGTCAGTGAAACTGGGAGGCTTTTTCTATGGTCAGCCAAAGCCATCCTGCTTTACTCACCTTGTTTGGCTTTCTCTCCTCAGCCAACCCTGTCCCGCAGGGCCCCTCTCCATCCCACCCTCCCATCTTCTTCTCCAGCAGAAGTCCTTCATTCTTCCTCTCTAAGGCGAGAAAAAATGAACCTGGGGTATCAGCATGTTAAATACTTCCCTAACCACCTGTCCTGACGGTGGGAGCACCACTCTGCCCTCAAAACCCTGACGTTCTGCTGTAAATGACAATCGCCCCTGACAGCCCTACTTCTTTCTTAAGGCTTCAGTGCTGGCTGCGAGAACACTCTGCACCACAGACTCAGTATGACAACAGAAGCCCAGCAGCACTGGGAAAATTTGGCTACTGTTCTGAGAAACAGAAAGAGCTAAGGGGGCAGGAGAAAACAGCTAGGAGGAGGGCTGGAGGGACAGAGTTGAGGGAAGGGGATCTTTGCAATAGAAGGAAGAGCTCATCTCAGTCTGAGAATAACCTTCCTTTCTGGGCTAGAATACAAAAGAAGTCCTTCCTTCAGAATGAGAATGATTTCAACACTGTTCCAAGACTTCAAAGCATCCCTTCAACTAATTATCATGGAGATGTGTATTAATTGGGAGGCGTAACAGACTCCTAATCCTTGCTCTATTACCAGCTTGAAAAGCAACTTTGAGGAGAAAATCCAATTGGGTCCAAGGTGATTGGGATGGAGGATAAGGGAGGTTCATAGGGGCTGATGCCAGTTTTCAAAGCATTAGCAAAACAGTGCAAAAGCAGAATCTGTCTTTCGTATGAGCAGAAGCAAAGATGAGATTGCTGTTGCCACCAGTTCAAAAGCCTGTACTTGTCCACTTCTCATCCTCTTCCACCTGTCATACTTCCATCCTCCCAGCACCTCCAAATCGGACCCGCTAAGTGAAATAAGCAGACACAAAAGGACAAGTACTGTATGATTCCATTTATATGAAACATTTGGAATAAATAGGCAAGCTAACGGACAGAAAGTAGATCAGAGTTTAGCAGGAGACTGGGTAGAGGTGGTGGAGGTTCGAGAAGTTGTTGCTTGTCAGAGTTTGTGTTTGAGGTGCTGAGCAGGCAGATGATGACAGTGGTTGTACAACACTGTGAGTGCAATTCCACTGAAAGGTACATATAAAAATGGTTAAAATGGTAAATTTTATGTTATTTATATTTTATGTTTTTAAAATGAGTGACAATGTAGTAAACCTAATACCATTGAGTTGTATGGTCTAAATAGGTAAATTGTGTTATACGTGAGTTTTGTATCAGTAATCTGTTAAACACACCCTGGATCTGCTAATGATCCTCACCTGCAGGCAGGTTCAAGCAAAATCTATCTTTCTCCTTCCTCCATTATTGAGAACTTTTATTTGCCACGTACTCTGCTGGGCACTGATTAATGGAATGGACATGGCAGGAACAGTAAGTGACTAAATCTCATCCTTTCCACCATCTGATGATTTTAGCACTGAATAGCCCTTTATGGCATGACTCAGGTTTACCTTCCCTGTACTGACCGCGGGCCCATATGGCTCCGGCGCTAAGTCTTGGCTCATTGGCAGTACTTAATTATTAGAGAGGTCTTGGTTTTTATCTCTACTCTGAGTTCCATGTTAGTATGTTCCAAATGGCTCTGCTTGTCTCTTATTACTGATTCTCTTTCTAACCGCTCAAATGACTCAAACTCCATCCCGTTGTCTGGAGCCCTGATACCCTGCAGAGACACCACACAGGTGCCCTCTGTCTGAACTTCTGAACAATTATCATATCTTTTGCCCTCCTACCAAGTAACTCCACAACACCCACCCCCTAACTATCAACTTAATATCTGCACCACAACCCAAAATCCCATGATTCAGCGTTTCCTGCAAATGGGTTAGCTTTCTTGTCAAATCTTTCAAATATGGGGTCTGTGTCATCTCGTCTGCTTTGCTCCACTCTGAGTAATTAACCATGACCGCAGAATCTCAAGATATGTCAAATGTAGTTGCTGCTATTTTGGAAACAAAAACACGGCCCTTCCTAGGCTAGGCAATCACTTATAAAAATCTCAGAGACATTATAGTGCTAACTCTCAACACTTGCTACATGTTAGAATCATCTGGGGAGCTTTTTAAAAATTACTGATTTCCTAAACCATATCCCCAAAGATTCTGACAAAAATCATCTGGGGTGGGATCCAGGTATGAGAGTATTTTAAAATTCCTGCAGATGACTCTAAGGTATATCCAGGAGTAAAAGCCTAAAAGATCAAAGAGGACAAATGTGCTTTGGAAATGGATAGTAGTGATTGTACAACACTTTGAATATAATTAGTGCCATTGAAGTATATGCAAAAAATTATTAAAATGGCACATTTTATGTTCCTAGTATTTCACCACAATATTAAAAATTAACAATAGTGTATCATACCCCAAATTACACATTAAATGGGTAAATTACATAATATGTGAATTCTAGATTATATAGAAATAAGTTTACCCATTTGCTGAGCACCTACTATGCACTGGCTCACAGAGTAAAAGGTATAGTGACCTAGTCAGCAGTTCCTATTCTCATGGTGTTGGCAATGTTTGATGTGCAATTGGTTTCCTGTACACTGATTACAAATTTACCTAGTTCAGTGAAACAGAACGCACATACACAACAAGTTCTACAAAGTGTAGTTATAATTTACAGATGGCAGCAGGGAATAAGAGAAACCTATGATTTATTATTAGCTGGTAATCCAAGGCTCAGGAAGTTTGCCTGAGGTAGACGGTGTGTTACCTGCCATGTGTCCCAGTGGCATAATAGCTGAGACACTGGAAGGCAGGCTGCCCTGGGTTTTGTACCCCATAAACCATGTGATATGTTGGGCTACTGCACTCTAGAAGTGTCCGCTTTCTTGGGACAGGAAGTAGCAGAGGGATGGAACAGAGCCTGGGCCATTCCACTCTTTCACTTTCTCAGGAAATTGTTCTCCCAGTGTAGTCTATGGTTATCCTCAAGAACTGCAAGCAAGAAACAAGGCAAACTGGGTTGAGCTAAAGCCAACTGAAAAAATGTCTGGCAGTTGGTGGGGAATGAAAAAGAGAACAAAGAAAAATAACTGTGTATCTAGAGATAGAACAACCATAAAATATATAAAGTTGATTTTTCTTATCAAGTCCACAAGGGTCAAGACCCTCAGATTTAGGTTTTCCGCATACATGAGTAGATTCCCCACACTAGTGGCAGGGGGACCAGCTGAGAGCCCACAGCCTTTAGAATTACACGTGGCACAGGAAGGGCTGCTTGAGAAACAGCGCTTTCTCCATCTCTTAATGAGCTTGACAACATTCATAAAACCAGGGTGGTAGTTGGAAGACACAGCATCTGTGTTTCCGTGGGGAAAAGACATCTCTTTGGAACAGGGTCTTTAAAAGGGGAACAGGATAAACAGGTTTACCCATGGGAGGCAAAGGGGGATTGAGCCTTTCTACTTCCTTCTTTCTACAAATGACACTTTCTTTTTCTCTCTCTTCAAGCTGTTTAGAAGGAAACAAATCTGGAGGAGGCAGGTTTCCCCAACCCTTCTTCCTAGCCTGAGCTCAGCAGGGCTTTGATTAGAGATCTCAGGAGAACCAGACTCAGTCCCATGTGTGCACCAGATCCTGTGTGTCTACACTGAGGCCTGTATAGTTCATACTTCCAGAAGAAAAATAAAAGCCAAAAGAGCAGGAAAGCAATTAACTAGCCCAAAATCAAATATTGGGCCACTATGGTCAACACTGCTGTTACTCTTTTAGGGGCAATCCCTGCTCTCAGGCAGCTTGCATTTTGGTGGGGGGATTGAGCTATATAGTGTTGTGGGGGAGGGTTGTTATGTGAGTTTCCCACCCCCCCAGTTCCAGGGATTGAATCCAGTACTTGGAGCATATGAAGCAATCACTCTACCCCTGCGCTGAACCCCAAGCCTTGTTTAGATTTTATTTTGAGACAGAGTTGCATGAAATTGCCAGGTGGTTCCTGACTTGTGATCCTCCTGCCTCACCCTCCCAAGTAGCTGTGATTACAGCCCCAAACCAATGCACCTGGATGGACTGAAAAGTATTAAACAAAACATAATATATTTACAGGGAAGTGAAAGGAAAGCAAAATAGGGTACCATTTTAGATAGTATTTTCCAGGAAGTCTTTTCTAAGGAAATGATATCTGAGAAGAAACCTGTTTAAATATAAGAATAGATTGCAAAACCAGGTATGGTGGCACATATCTGTAATTCCAGCACTTAGGAGGCTGAGGGAGGAGGATTGCTGCACATCCAAGGCCAGTGTAGGCTACATAATGAGTTCAAGACCAGCCTAAACTACACAGTAAGATCCTGTCTCAAAAATAAATAGTGGATGCCCAGTAAATATGAAACCTGTTACAAAGATATGGCTATTTCTTACACCCATTCAAAAAAAGCCTGTTCTCTTCCATCCAACTCCAACCCATTTCCCCACACAAATGCCTTTGTAAGATTTTGAATTCTAAACCCCGTGGGGCTGGGACCTTGCTGACTACCCATTTCAACTCAGTGCCTTCATCACTGAAAGTGTTCGTATCATCCTGGGCCACCATCTGTATTTCCTGCTGCTAGTCCAAGCCTCCTTGTAAAGTTGCCGTGCTCCAAGCTGAAACCCTCAGGCCAGCTGTAACTCTTCATAGATGGAGTGGGAAACTCCATCCTAGGTGCTCATTTCTTCAAGTGCCATATGTTAACTGGGGGAGGCTGGTTTCGCAGAGCTGATTACAGCCAGCAGGTTGTCAACCTTGACACTCCATGGAAACCTTTTGGCTAGAAACGGGGGACGGGAGATGGGGAGACCTCCTCAGATGGCCTCTTTCTCTTAGTGTCCAGGCGGCTGGCATCAAAGTCTCTTCTGTTCCTCGGGAATGATAGTTGGGAAGTTCTTTCATGTATCTCACTTCAGTCTCTTTTGTTCTAATACCACTCTTTCTTTTGCCTTTATTTGTGTTTGAGGAACAAGCTGGACAAGCAAAGGGACTAGATTTTCCCAGTCAAAACCCACCCCCCAATTTCTGCTGCTTCTGCTGGTGCAGAAGAAGAGTTAGAGGAAAAGAGAAGGGTAAACTGAGGCCATAACAGCCCTGCAGTAATGAATTTCAGGGCTGGTGGGCACGTCACAGCCAGAGGATGATATAGACAAATTGGATAAAACTCAGGAAAGAGCAACATACCAAAAAAAAAAAAAAAAAAAGATGATGAAGAGGCTGGAGGAATTGAATGATGAGGAAAGATTAAAAGCACTAAATATGGACAGACTGGCTAAACGCCGATTAAAAGCAGCTATCAGAACTGTCTGCGGGTATCTGAGCACCAGCAGGCAAGAGGGGCCGCACTGGCAGGTGTGGGGTCAGGCAGGGGGGAAGTGAGGTGGACTATGAGTAAATGAAGGGAAAGTGTTAGTGGCAAACTGCTGGGTGGTGAAAGAGCCTCTGTTAATGGGAGAGGTGGGAGGATCTGAGCAGGGAGATGGAGAGTAAGGGGCACAAAAGAGGGGCCACTGAACACAGGGATCTCTATCTGAGAGTTCTAAATACACCCAATGATGTTTCGAAACCCTAGGGGAGAGAGGGTGCACCCTGGAGACCCTAGGTGTGTTACAAGCTCTGTCCTTATGTAACATCTAAAGCCATGGCAGTGAGCTCCTGCTGGCCTGCCTCCAGGATGGTCAGAAGCCAGGAAGGGTAGGACCATCCATCAGAGCATTGGGACAACACAAGGATCAGACTGTGTGGCTGTCCAGCTGACACTGACCTCTTATGCCCCTTTTTGTTTTCAAAGTAAAATTCTGGACCAGAAATATTTCCCCTTTTGCACAGAAAGAGGCAGCTGGTCAGCCTGACAGGCGGAAACTGCAGCTTTCTTGTTAATGTGCAATACTGAAACGGTGATGTATGGCTGGTGATAGATCATGTTGGGTTTCCGGAGAGCAGGGAAGGCTAAAGCCGGAGCCTAATTCATGATGCATGAACGCATTGATCTTCTTGGCTCTGAAAATACAGTGTAATGAACCCCCGCTAACACATCATTTTTATTCCACTGCACCTCGCTAATATCTAATGATTTCACCTTCTACTGTGATCAAACATAATTGTATGGGAGTTTCAACTTTGTTCTTTGATACAAGAACACCGCCGCCCAGCACTGTTTTGCTCTTTGCTATTGGTAGAGCAAGTCTGAAACTTATACATATAATGATTAAGATCCTACAGATGAACTATCCTGTAGTCTTTTAAGGAGCCTAATGCATTTACACGAACATAAACGTGTGCCTATGGTGGGGTAAATTTGGGAATGTGTTGTATGAATATCTTAAACCAAAAGCTAATTGAAGGTAAGAAAGGTATTCAGAAGCAGGTGCACCTTCCCTGCAGTGGCTATACCCTTTCCACCAACTGGCCCCTGGGAAATGGCAATTACTTAGAATGGAGATTACCTTGTAAATGTTATTGTTTGCAGAATCCCATCTGCTGATTGAAATCACTATAATAATTTGGTTTGAAGTCTATGAAGCTTCCTGAGGGCCTCTTGCCAGCATGTCCTTTACAGCAGCATATCCTATGTGCATCTCATGTTTCTTGGATAGGGCTTTCAGTTGTGCACATCGATTCTCCACTTTAAAAGAGCTTTTTGGAAAAAATTAATATTAATCTTATAACTCTGGCCATCTGGCCTGAAGGTAGTTTGTTTCTGAAAGTGGAACAGACATTTGCAGCCCTTCTGTGGGTGAGTTGAGCTCTTCTCTGCCAGCCCTGAATTCGGAAGCAGCACACTTCAGACACTGGCTGTGTGACCTTGGGTAAATCACTTACCCATTTAGCTCATCTGGATCTCAGTTTCTCCAGAAAAATTGAACTTCCAATGTCCTCTTTTGTTTGAACACAGACTAGTGAACCACAGGACTTTACTCACATCCTCTGCAACTCAAAGGTCTGTGGTTCTGTGATGCCTTAGCTTCCTCTTTTGCTCCCCTCCACCCTGAACGCTCCTTTCTTCCTTATGTCTGCAGCGGGCACATTTGTTACTATCCCTACCCTTCCTACAGTGAGAATTAGATGTGAGTCAATCAGAGCAGAGCCTTACTACTCCAGTATTGCAGAGAGATTTGCACTTCTGTTGTCTTTTTAAACAAATCTTCATCTTAATTTAAAAAATAAAGAATTATGCAGATGATTGCCCAATTATTTAGATGCTTTAAAGAATCTGTAGCAATATTAAGTTAATGCAAAACTCAGTTCTCAAGGTCAACCTCCTGCACAGCTTAATAGGTAAAACTTTGACCTGTCTGGCCTTTGGTTTTGGCCTGTGCTCTGTTTCATGGGGAGGCGGTGGAAGGTTAATGCATAAAACGCTAGTGTGCCAGGGAAATGTGGCCCCAAGCTTGTGATGCAGGTCAGGGTAAAGTATCTGACTGCAATCAATATGCACTTAAATATTTGGATCATCTAAGCCTCCACTTGGCACAAAGGAGCTCCAGAGAGACCTTTCTCAGGATCAGAGAAATTACTATTCCAGAGGTGTGGGCCTTCACGGCCCATTTGGTTTCAAGGGAAATGATGGTGAAAGGGGCAAGGAGGTTCCTTTGGGATGAATTGGTTGAAAGAAAAAAGAAATAGTCTAGGGAAGGGAGTTGGGTAGAAATTCTTGACTTAAATTCTAGCCACCACTGCTGAAAACAACCTGGCCCAGTTTCTGCTTCTAATTCCGCTTTTTGCATCTGCAACGGGGCTAATTCTTGTCATGGGTTAAGAAGATATGTTGAGACCACTGGATACAAGGCACATATTGCTTATATTCTCAGACTTGACAGAGCTAGAAGACAAAAAATTTTGAAGTTCTAACATGAAAACTGCAAAAGAATGGAAAATGTTGTCAATTTAGTCCTTAGACTCCCAAGCCTATTAATTTTGTAGCCAGACTTGGGTTCAAATTCATTATTTTCCTCTTCAATGAATCACAATTCAGGGGTGAATTGAAGATAGAATCTTTTTCTTATTACTTTGAGTGGTTTTTCTTTTTTGAGAGAGACATAAGAAATGGGAAATAGAGAAGCAATTGATAGATCTCAAGGAGTTTGGGACTGCGGACAAAACCCAGGGCGGAGATGTAGAGCTGGCCTTGAGGCTGAAGGAGAGAAGGGATGCTAGCTCCTGTTTGGGGGAGGAACATAAAGAACAGATCTGCGGCAAGGTGTATTCGTATTGCACATATTACCTATAGATATTGATTAATACATCTCCTTAAAAAATATGATATTATGGGAAAGAACATTGGTTAGTTTAATTCTAATAATATCCCAGGTAAGAGCAACATGGGTAGGTGATTTTCAAAGACTAGCAGTATACATATAGGTCAGGCTAGAAATAAGTCTTAAATTATAAGCAAAGGTTGGATAATAACACATAAGGCAGTGTTTATTGGTCTTGCTCAGAGATTGAACACTAGCCCTAGCAACTTAAAGAACTAAAAGTCTTCTACAAAAAAAATTGAAAATGAAATGCCTTTTCCTAGAGGGTTTGGTTGTACTCCTGCATAGAAACTGGTACTTGCAAATGGTCAAGTGAGTTTCCTTGCAGATAGAGTGAATGAAGGGAAGTCTTGGCTTAGGCCATAGAACAGTGAATATTTTTGTTGGATTCTCCCTTTCCCAGCTATTCATCTGTGATATTTCAGGACACTTTCACCCTGTAATAGTATTAAATGTATTTTTATAAAACCACTTAGATGTTAATGCAAAACCTGGGGTGAGCAGAGGATGTCAAATATCCAAGTAACATTCTGATGGTATGATGTCTCTGCTGAAAGATTTGACCCCTGTAATCTAATTTGCTTTAAATTTGAAATGATCCTTTACTCTCTTTTTATAAGGCTACATGTCATTGGCTCATAAAGATTACAATTTCTTTTCTTCCAGTTGATCTAAATCAAGCACCCTGTTGGTTTAAAATTCATCCAAACAACATGTGGAGGGCATTGCTCTCCTGATGTGTGATGTGCCTCTTGGGGAGGGCATTTGAGTCTCATCTACTTTAAAGAGATGATGCAGGACTATAAAGCAAGGCTCTCTCCCTTCCCTGTCTCCCCCCAAACCTCAGTATAATCTGCAAAAGACTACTGTATCTAAATTATAGCTGATTCCTCATTATCTGGCAGTAAAAAGGTTAGGCAAGCCAGAAAGCCAGACTGACTGTAGCTTCACGTTTTATCTTTCCGCTTGGGAACAGTTCAGTTTCTCAAATCCATTTGAAAACACTTCAACTCATTCCAGCCAATCTAGGGATTTTAACCTTTTTTCTTTCTTTCTTTTCTTCTTCTTCTTTTTTTTTTAAACCGGCAGCTCAGAATTATAACTGACTGGCCAATAACCTACACATGTCTATCTGTCTATCCATCAGTTGTGGGTCTAAGTGTCTTACAACAGAACTTGACTTTTGGATAACATTTGGTATTGATTCAGGGCTAAATTAGATGGATCTTTGAAGGACTTGGTTGTACTACTGAGGATTTTTTGAGTGATAAATCATCATCATAACTATAGTACTTGGTATGAACTTAGTAATCATAAGGCCTCTGGCACCTATAGATATCTTTTTACTAACCTGTAACTATCTTGATATGAATGGGAAACTTGAGCTCCAATCTACCACAATTGGTTATTTTCATTAGTATGAACCAAAGAAAGGATGTAAAGATGAAGAACCAAGGGCCAAGAATGAATGTGAGCACTGTAGAAAGGATAGCTTTGATCTGTTCAGCATAGTTAACTCTACAGGCACAATCATTACTTTCAAAGAAGACGAATCTCAGTGACAAACTTCTACATCATAAACATCACTGCTACACACAGAAATACACAGGCGGTAGAGAATGTGTGGCAATATATCGGGTAAGAAAGGTCACGACCGAAACAGTACTAAATACAAACTAAACTATAAAGAAATAACTAAAATAACAAAAACCTAAGCTGTGCTGTCTGTCTCCCTGGTGCAGAAAGAAGGAAGAGGAGAGAGTCAGACTAATCTGAGAGAACTGTTGGAAAGGAAGAGAAGAGATTAAACCTTAGCATGGTATCAGCGTGGACCATGCATCAGAACTATCAATAAAGCTTTTAATAGAAGTTTCCTGTCCAAGAGATGCCAAGTCAGCAGGTCTGGGCTGGAGTCCAGGAAAAGCCCCCTCCTCCAGAGGTGGGTACACCTATCCAGTATTGGGAAGCACTGTCTACCCTCTGCATCTTATGAGGAGAACCACGCTCTGCTCAGCATGGTTTTTCTAGTGGCCAGCATAGTACAACATTGATTGTTTTAGTGACTAAGTGGCAGGCTGACAAATGGAATGAGTAAGCATTTATTAAGCACCCACAAGGTGCAGGCTGTCCTAGAAGTCTTAGCTCTAATATTGCCTATCATTCTATCTGTTACCAATGAAATATTGGTATTCCAAAACTGGGGAAGCTGAGAGTCAAAAGGCTAAGAGATTTGTCCAAGTTCATGTGCTTGACTGAAAGAGTCTAATCTCTAGTTATGTTAAAAAAAAAAAGAGATGATTAAATGGGAAAGGGGTTATGCTCTATTTTTCTCTAGAAAGGGTATAGGAATGGCAATCTGATTGGGTAAATTTGATGAGTTTTCCTAAAATTTTATTTGCAAGGTTAAAAATTGATTTTCTGTATGTTCATTTGAGGTGCTTTGGGAGTTGTTGGTAGAGATGGAGGGAGGCCTCTCTCTCATTGCCTCCTACCCTACTCACCGAGAAAGTCATTAGTCTGGAGAAAAGAATTTGACAATCACTACTTCATCCATCTAGTATCTCAGGGAAACAGGAAGGATATCCCAGGGTTCTCTTAACTTCCCTCATTTCTCTTTGTCTGCCAGCTAATGCCTGAAATTTATGTTAATGAAGAAGGAGTTTTAGTTCCCATAATTCAATAAAAAAAGACTTAAAATACAGATGTGTACGTCTATTGAAATTGTCGCAAACTAAAGTCAACTACTGATAAGAGTAAATGACTGAGAGCAGGCGCCTCTTTATTTTGAGAAGGAAAAGGAGGAAAGAGAACACCTGACATTTGCCACTAAGGTGGAATAAAGGAATCTTCTTCGTCTTTACAGATTTGCCTAGGATGAGCTGTATTTACATTCACCTGGGAAGGGACAAATAGAAGCTGAGCTCAGAGGTATTTTTATCATGGGCAGCTGTGAATACATGCGGCTTTTCTTCAAATGATTTATGAAGGGGTTTTTGTTTGCTTTTAAAATGTGGAATAAAAGAGTTCCGTTCCCCGAGGCTTCATTAACTGAGGTACCACCATCCCCAAAGCTGCCTATAGAATCTGCAATGTGCTGAAATTATCCAGGCAGAAATCCATGCCTGGAAATCAAGAAGCTGCAGAACTGGAGGCTCAGCTCTGCCCCCAGCAGGCTGGGGGGTCCTGGAGCAAGTCCCTCATTATTGTATTGTGTCCTCTGTAGATCTGGAAAATAGCACCGGTGTTCATGGGGTATTTGTCAGATGTGGGTATGTAAAATACTTTTCCTGTATCATCTCCATTTATCCTCACCGTATGACCATGAAATATACACTGTTATTTTTCCATTTTAAGAATGAAAAAATAAGCCTTAGCTTAACGTGAATTGCCCAAGTAATGCACTAGTAATTGGAAGATTGCTTATTTCAGCTCTCGTATGACCTTAGAGTCCACTCTCTTAGACATACTATGTTATAATGTTATTTCATGAGGAAGTTATGAGAATGAAGAGAAATGAGCTAGCTGAACATGCCTGGATATTTTAATTATTACTCATATTCACATATACTATAATATACACATACCTGTATGTGTATATATGTGTATACATATATACATATGTATATATATGTATGTGTGTGTATATATATATATCTACTTTAACACTGTCTCATGCATCCCAGATTGATTATAACATCATTTATTTCTAAAAGAGGTAAATGTGCATGTGTATGTGTGCGCAGGTGTGCGTGTGTGTGTGTGTGTGTGTGCACTCGCATCTGTATTACTTACCATATCATTGGCATATAACATGGACTTCAGAATTAGCTGAGATTCATAGCTGGATCTGCCACTTACTGTTACCTTGGCAAAACTACTTCATGCTTCCAATCCAGAGTCCCTCTCACTCAAAAGGGTAGATAACGATTGTATCTCACCATTAAAGAAAGCATTAGATTTGAAATGGCACTTAACATAAACCCTGGCATGAATATGGCAATTACTGAATATATTTAATTATTATCAATGACTTAATGGAAATACTGTTTTTTTTAAAAACTAGGACAGTGTCTTTGAAAAGATGTATTCTCACTTGGATCCCCATGAAGAAGAAAGTGGTACCTAACAGAATCTAGAAACAGTCTCTAAAAATTTTCTCCTGAGCTTGTTGAGGATTGATTCTTGCCTTCTTTGTGAGAAGACATGCTTTTGAATCACCTTTTCCTCTTGATGTCATGGTTTTGCTAAGCACAGGCCCTTCTCCCTAGCCCTCCATCGCATACTAACTACTTGCCTACTGGAGTCTCCGTCTCTGTCTGTCTTTCAAAAGTCTTTTTTCTCTTGTTTTGTTTTGCCTCTTTTGTGATCTGCAGTTTTGGTTGTTTCCAATCATTTGCTTAATAAGATCCCCTGGAATCTTTCTTTTGTTTGTGGTCTTTGAGATGCTTCTAGTGGCATCTAAGTATGTCTACTTCAGCAGGAAGCTATCTTCTGAAGGATTTTTGCCTGCAGTAGGATTGGATTTTACTCCCAGAATTTTGCTGTTTGCTTGTTGCTCCTTCCATGCAGCTGCTATGGCTCACTTCTTTGGCACCAAGCTAAGCCTTATTATAAAACAAAATCCTAGCACATTCCATTGTGTACCGTAAGTACTTAATGAAGGCTTGTAGCTTGAATATCTCAAGAGGAAGCTTATATTTTAATAGAAAAGAGAGAAGAGACAGAGACATCATCCCCTGAAACTGCAAAAATTTGAAAGAAGAGTAATGCAGAGAGGAGAAGTCAAGAAGCAAAGAGAAGACAGAGGGCCTTTCCCACTATTTTCTGACCTTATAGATGATGACTTGGAGAGAGGAATATCAATCGAGAAGACAGGGCTGGAGTCAGAAAACCCTTGTCCCCAGAGGATCCTGCTTCAGGCCTTACCACCAGGACACTGGCTGAGATTTGTTACTTGGCAACTCTCAGTATGGAACACCCCAGGGAAGAAATGTTGCAGTAGGGCACACCTCCCAGGCTGGGGAAGGAAGGCAACAGCTCTTCGGTCTTCTGCCAGTAGTGTCTAGGCAGCTGGCATCCCCTCCCACCATGCTGTGTATTTATCCAACTTCAAAGATAGTGTAGCCATCAAAGAGAGGAAGGGGAAACAGAGACAAGATTAACATCCCCGTCCCCGTCTCAGCCCCTCTTCATCAGAAAGCTTCCTTTGCCAAAATGTTAGCTAGCAGCACACACTATCATCAGATACGTGTGTTTGCAACAGTAGCCAGGAGGAAATTTTCAATCTGGTGCTGAGATATGACCTCCCCAGGCAGGTAAGAGCTCAGCTGTATGTATGTGTTCCATGGGGGTGATTTCACAGCCAGGTTCCATGGCAAGAAGGCAGTGGTGGTGATTTGCGTTGTCAACTAAATCAGGATTTCAGTGTATGCGTTGGAGTAGACTGGAACATGTTGAGCAAAAAAAAAAAAAAAAAAAAAAAAGAGAGAGAGAGAGAGAGAGAAAGAGAGAGAGAGAGAAGGAAAGGAAAGAAATCCATACCTGTATATGTCAAATCTGGGCATATTGCACATCCGACTGGGTTATCTTAACTTGACACAAGAATAAAAGACACTAAAGGAAAAACCGAGGTATTCAGGAAATTTGGCATCATGTAAAGAACATGTGCTTTAAAGTTACTTCACCTTTCTGAACTGTGATTTTCTCATCCTAATAATAATAGTTGTTGTGGAATCAAATGCAACATGTTATACAGAATAACTGGTTCTTAGCGCTCGATAAACATTAGTGTCTATGTTTGTTTCTAGGGGCTGATGCTTCAAATCACTACAGACTTGGCAGCTTAAAATGAGAGAAAATTTATTTTCTCACAGTTCTGGAGGCCACAAGTCCAAAAGCAGTCTCATTGGCCCAAAACTGAGGTGACAGCTGGGCTGCACTGCCTTCGGAGCTCCAGGGAAGAAGCTATTCCTTGCCTCTCCTGTGTTCTAGGCTGTTGGCATTTCTTGATTTGTGGCCTTGTCACTCCAGTCTTCTAGGTCAGTGTTGTTAAACCTCTGCTCCATCTTCATACCCCCTTCCTCTGTGTGTGTGTGTGTCAAATCTCGCTCGGCCTCCCTTTTGTGAAGACAACTGTGATTGCATTTAGGGCCCACCTGGATAATCTCCCTGTCAAGAGATCCTTATCTTATTGACATCCGCACAAAATTATTTTCCATATAAAGCAACATTCATCGGTCTCTGGGATTAGGACCTGGGGATTTTGTGGGGGCCATTGTTCAGCCTACCATGTGTTCTTCAGATTTTTGAGTGGGAGGAAAGGAAAGAAGTGAGAGAAAGGTAGGAAGGAATATTGTCATTTGAACTGAAGTCATATGCAAATTTGACATCTAGGTTTTCCCCTACCCAAGACTGACAACTTAGAATAGTAAGACAGCAACAACATTAATAGGTATATTGTTTGGAAGTTAAATACAGTCATTTTTTTTCAGAAATTTGGTTGCATTTCTAGTGAGTTAAGTTATATAAGAGCTCTTGATTTTATAGTATCTAAGAGATCTAAACTGGTTCTCAGTGTAATTATATGTACACAATAAGGAATAACTTAACCAGATTTTAATACCTTTGCCTACCTTTTCTCCTCTACACCTTAAGTGCATCTACTATACAGGCTTTAAGTGTTAACTTTATAGGTCTTGCCTTTTTATAGTCTTTGAGATAAAAAATCATGTCTTGTACAGCTTTTATCTTTTTCTGCCTACCATAGCATATTGGTCAATAAATATTTGCTTGAGTGATTAATTTTAAAATGCCCAAGAAAGAAATTGTGGAGGAAGATGCAGGCAGATTCACTCAACATTTGAGCTTCATGGAGAGAGACACTAGGAACAAATATCTTAAACCTTGGGGGAAATATTGACGCTTCTCTCTTATTCCATACATCTCAGCTCTGATTAAACTGTGTATACCTTTGTCAAAATGCTTTCAAACTAACCAAGAGAAATAGTACTATAGTGCTTGAATACAGATCCTATCTATATGATTTCTTTTATCCAGTGAAGTAGTTGACAATCTGGATCCCCTCAGCAAAAATTCAAATAATGTCCCCTTAACCTTTTTTTAGTATAAAAATAAGCCGATTTCAAATTTTTCTGCCAGGAAGGGCCTTTTGTATAATATATCTATCAGTGGGAAAAATAAAAGGAAATGCTTCTACAAAAAATAAATTGTGTATTAGAGGCCAGTTGGCATATTTTCTGGCACATAGTGTTCTGCAAATATTACTTTCCTCTTTTTCTTTGTTTTGCTTTTCCCTGTTAATGAACAAGCTTAATAGTCAATAGAATGAGCAACTAACCTCTAGAAAACTATAACTCCTTCAAAAGCAGAAATGCAAAGTGGTTGTAAATAATGTATTGTATGGTGGTTCAGAGACTTAAAAAGACATCCTATAAAAAGCCTGAATGTTTATTAGTGAGTAGGGGGCAATGGTAATAGTCTTCTTACTGTGGTTTCTGAGTTGTTTTTTGCGTATCCTTTCAGTTGATTCTGACTTCTGAGGTTTTTGCAGAGAATCCTAAGGTACAAGAGTACCAAGTTACCCTTAAGGTTGTATCTTTCCACAGAGAAATACATTTCTCTCTCTCTCTCTCTCTCTCTCTCTCTCTCTCTCTCTCTCTCTCTCTCTCTCCCATTCTCTCTCTCTCTCTCTTTCTCTGTCTTTGTGTGCTTATTTGCAATGTCTTTCACAGTAGAGGAGCAATTTTTGGAAAATGATGAGAATATGGAATTGGCCATTGTAACCTGATTCAGCAAACCAGTTCCATTTGGGTGATTTTTAGCCTGCCTCTGAGAAGCAGAAACGGGCAGGTTAGCATCTCCCCAGGCCCCAAATAATTGAGTGGAGCTAGCGTTGTGTACTTGATGGTGATGCATTAGCTGTAGCCCTCTTGCCCTCTGCAAAACACATCTCTTTTCTCAATTATTCAAAATAAATAAATCAGTGATATAATAAAGTAGTGGTGGGAGGGAACACTAGAAATAACCATGCCTCTGTTTCAGTATGGAAAGCATAGTCTAAACCTCAGTGATTTTAAAATCAGTTTTAGTGAGGGGAGAAAGCCCATCTGTATGGCTTGGCAAATTAATTTTGAGCATTTGAAGATAAAAAGGCTGAGTTCCTTGGAACTAACTTTAAAAGTCACAATCCATGGCAATCCAAGGGGCTCTTCTGTTTATTCCAAATACCCCTTTATCATTGGTTTTGAAAGCATGTGGCTCTCTGTAAAGCGCTGCCAGTTGGGAGAAGAATCAGATAATGAAGAAGTGATGCCACCGTGATGGCACGCCTAGGTCCTCGGTAGGATTCCTTCTAAATCAAAAGACTTCATTATATTAGTGCATTCGGTGGAGGAGGGGGAAAGAAAGGATGATGTTTTTATTTTTTTCTTTTTCATATTCATAACAGAACACATACTGAATAAAAGCCCCTGGACGAGCCACAATACAAACCCAGAGGGTCGAAGAGATAATTTTGTAAATTGTAAATCAGAAATTCTATTTGTGGTAGATGCTGAACACATGTAATTTAGCAGCATAACATTGTTTCCCTGGATATAAGTGTGATAGATGCCTTTTAAGTTTGAGAAGAGGGGATAGAGTCATTTAAATCTCCAGCACGATATTCCTAGATTTTCTAGACATCAAATTTTAGCTTTCTTGGGAGTTTGTTTAGGAGGACACTGTCACTGCCTGGAGATGGA
The DNA here is from genome assembly GCA_004027595.1 of Dinomys branickii. Classification (NCBI taxonomy): domain Eukaryota; kingdom Metazoa; phylum Chordata; class Mammalia; order Rodentia; family Dinomyidae; genus Dinomys; species Dinomys branickii. The sequence goes on from PVLD010005701.1 coordinate 67,207, forward strand.
GGGCTGGACAAAAGACCCAGGAGCTTCCTCTGGGCTTGTTCCACAATCAAACAGGTGTGGAAACAGAAGTGACTTGGTGGCAGGTAGTGTTAAGATGATTGGGCTTCATAAAGCACCTCTTTAGGAGACTCATATGCTAGAGATCTTACCAACTCAGAACTGCTCACCTTTTCCAAATGCAAACTGACTTCATGAGAGTTTCTCCTCCTTCACATTAGCAAGCAAAATGTACTGCTCAGGTTGTCTGTATGAACTGAGAAGCCAGGTAATTGACTCTAGTGGGAGGACGTGAGTGGATGGTGTGGCAGAATAAGATCAATCCAAAGGCCTGGAGAATAGCTCTCTAAGAAGAGTAGTTAGCTCTACGGTCTTGATCCTCAATTTCTCTTTCTCATCCTAGTGTTGTGAGCAGAAGCTGCCTACCTTCCCCACTGCCCACTTTCCCTGCTGCCTACTTTCCCCACTGACAATGCTATTTCTAGGCCAAAGCTGATGCAGGCAAGAGGAATACTTCAGATGAAAGATAAATAACAATTACTAGAAATCATGAGGGCTTTTTTGTAATTGAAGTCACGAACTGTACTAATTGCCTCTGAAACTATATGCTATTTACTGCATTTTATTAACTGCACTGTAGGAGAGTTTGCCTCTTCTGTGTATTGGCACCTCACAGATATATAGAGATTTTTGCATAAATGTGTTATTCATCACAGACCAAGCCACATAAATAAAATATAGAGAGACATATTAGTACTGTAACAAAAGTCTAAGAGAAATAACTTAGCAAGTGACAATGCTGTCAGAGAACATGAAAGACTGAAATTAAACCTTGCTTTTCTTCAAAACACAATCTTTAAACAAACTGAACTTCGGTTCTTCACAGTCTGGGAACAGGTAAAAGAAGATATTCAAAGCACCACATGGGGTTCCTGCTGGCTGATAGAAAGGCATCCTTGGAGAGTTGAAATAACTTTTTAAAAAGAGAAAACTATTTAAATCTGCAAAAGAGTAAGATGATTATTCCTCCTCTGGAACCCTTTTGACAAACCCCTACTTTTTCAAAGAGTTACATGGGATTTAGCTAGACATTTACTTTAATGTGAGTTGCATTGCTAAACTATATGCAATCCTTTGGAAATTTAGGGTTTGGTGTTTGTAATAAGTCAAAGAATGTTTTGATTTAAGTTGACATTGTTTGAAGAATGAACAAACATGGACACTTTGCTGCAAAACCACAAATTTCTAAGTAGCCCACAATTCAGGCAGTATAACCCAAAAAGAGGAAGAAATAAAAGTCCAATATACGATTCAAAAATTTAATTCGGGAGTTTGAGTGTTATTTGAAACCTTACAAACATGAAAACTTGGACAGGGCAATAAGACTCCAAGGAGGGATTTTTTTTTTTTTTTTTTTTTGCGGTACTGGGGATCGAACTCAGGACCCTGCGCTTGCTAGGCAAGCGCTTATTCCACTGAGCTATATCCCCAGCCCCAAGGAGGGATTTTTGAGAACATTCTTCTAAAATCTTTTCCTGTTTGGGACTGCAAGATAGATCGTCAAGACAGTTTCTATTCAGAGACTGTCCTGTTTACAACCCATATTACAAAAAGTTATATTACCATTGTCATCTCTTAGCAACACAAGCGATACAATCTTATATTAATAATATGGCTATTTTATATTGCAGCTTTATGAAAATCTATAGATATCAATGTCTGCTTTTAATGGATCTTGCTGAAATCCTGCTGCCTGGGAAGTTATGCTGTACCGTTCTGGAATTATCACAGAGCCTCATCTGACAATTATGATATCATATCAGGAAAATTTTACTTTTAAAGTATGTGAGAAAACTTTTGCAGCATCAAGACCTATCACATTTTAGTTTGAAAATAAAAACTAAGGTCTATATGTGATAATTAGTTGGGTTACCTCAGTTGCAGCAATCCCTCTATCCCACCCAAGGCTGTCTGTCAGTGTCAATGAAATTGATTATCAAATTGAAAAACTCTGAAGCTATTTCTCCATATTTAAAAAAAATCACTAGCCAATCATATCTTTATGTCTTGGTGGCAAGATAAACAAATTAGCACCCAATGCTCTCCTTGTTTTGTCAAACTTTTAATCCAACTGTTTATATGGGTGTGAGGCTGGTTACATACTGGACCTCAGGATAAGGGGATGTTATCTCTAATAGCAATGTCCAGTACTCTTCAACCTGCTGGTAGCGACTAGCCTGGTTAACCACTGCCCCTTCCTTCTTTAGTTTCTTGTCCTTTTTGTTTTTTCCTAGCCCCATGTTCCTTCATTTGGAGCTCCATATACCCCTTAAATGATTAGTGTTCATGATAGTGGTATTCCTGAGTTAATTTTATCATTTATTTATTTGTTTATTTTTATTTTTTGCTGATACTGGGGATCAAACTCAGGACCCTGCACTTGGCAGGAAGGTGCTTACTCCACTGAGCTATATCTCCAGCTCTCCTGACTTAATTTTTAAAAGACCTTCAACATATCCTTTTCCTCCCTCCAAGTCTATGGTCTCCACCCATGTGCTTTTGACCCTAGTTTAGTCACTTTCTAGCATCATATCAGATGATATATCGCCTGTCTGAATATTTCATGGACATTTCAAAGCCAACTTGTCCCAAGTTGAATGATCATTTTCTTCCCAGGGGCCATCCTCCAAGGAAACAAACAATTACACCAACCTGCTCAATACCTCTTCCTGTCTTAAGTGCTTGGTAACAACGCCTATTGCAATGTTAAAAGTATAAATCTAAGATTCATTTTTCATGCTACCATCAAAATAATCTTTTTTGCTAGGTATGGTGGTGCATGCCTGTAATCCCAATTCTTTTGAGTGCTTGAAGCAGGAGGATGGTGAGTTCAAGCCTTGCTCGGGTAAATTCAGTGAGACTCCATTTTAAAACTAAGAAAAAAAAAACCCTCTTAAATTTAAGTCTAGTCATATAATTCTACCAGCTTAGTGGATTCCCATTACCTATAATCAACTATTAAAATATCTTAGTGCACCAATCAAGCCTCTCCATCAACTCTGTGTATTTTTCCCAGCTTCCTGTCTTGCTACTTGACCTCTGCAACCTGTGATCCAGCCAATCTATTTGTAATTTTGCAAATACTCACCATGTTTTTCTGAGCTTTTGAGATTTGTGAATGGCATCCCTTTCTAATCAGACCTTCCCTTTGCCCCAGTAGTATCCCTATCTACTCTGTGCCATTTATTCAACTTCCAAGACTCAGCTGAAGAACATTCTCCCATGTGAACATTTCTCTAACACATGGACATTCATACTTGTCCCTTGTGAGCAATGAATGCCTTCTTTTTCTGTTTACATAGAGTAGCACACACATACTATAAAACTATCCATTAGATACAATAATTGTGGAATATGTCTGACTGCCCTAATGTAATCTGAGTTGTTGGAATTCAGGAGATACAGTTTCTCACTGATCTTCATATTTCCAGAATTTAACAGTGAGTGCTGCATGGAGATGCTGTATCATATTTTTATTCTGTCAAATAAATATTTGGATCAGCCACATAGACCTGAATATCTTCCTAGATAGCTGACAGAAACAAGCTATGATATGGGTCCGTATGATAAATTTCCCTTCCTTGGGGAATTGGAGCTGCTCCTTGACCCAGTGTGTATGTAGTGTTCTGCAAACTACTTCAGTACCTTCTTTTAAACTGATATTCAACTGTTGATATTCAAGAGTTTATTGTCAACTCTATGATTGTAGGAGAATAAACCCTGGGTAAAGTGTTAAATTACTCATTTAGGAATATGGATTTAGCAGGCTTTGTATTTATAAAGAATCATAGACTGATCATCCCAAAGATGAGCAGTTTCGTTTTAAGGGTATAATAGTTACGTATTAAGTAAGGCTGAGAGTCTATTCAATCTAATATGCTATGTGCTAACTTACTTTAATTTATGGACTATTTTTCCATTATAGTTGGTATTTATATACTTCTTTTTTTTAGACAGTTTCTCTTTGTAGTGCAAACTGGCCTTGAACTCACTATGTAGCCCAGGCTGGCCTCAAACTTGAGGTCATCCTCCAGCCTCATCCTCTTGAGTGCTGGGATTATAGGCCTACACACTATGCCTGGTTTATTATCTATCTATCTATCTATCTATCTGTCTGTCTGTCTGTCTGTCTGTCTACCTATCTTTTTGAGACAGGTTCTCACTATGCAGTTCAGGCTGGCATTGAACTCACTTTGTAGTCCAGGCTGGCCTCAGATGCACAACCATTCTCCTGCCTCAGCTTCCCAAGTGCTAGGATTACAGGTGTATACCACCATGCCCAATGTATGATGTGCCCTTTGATAATGGAAACTGAGGCTTAAGGATTATAGTATACTTGGGCTGCTCTGACAAAATATATAGATTGGGTGGCTTAAGCAACAGCGATTTATTTTCCTTCAGTTCTGAGGGCTTAAAGTCCTAGATCAGGATACTGCCACAGTTAGGTTCTGGTGAGGGCCCTCTTTCTGGCTTACAGAGGGTCACTTTTTCACTGTGTGTTTATATGAACTTTCCTGTGTATATGCTCATGGACAGAGAGCTCTGGTGTCTTTCTGTTCATACAAGGACATTGATAACATCACGGAGCCTTACATTTGTGATCTCCTCTAAGCCTCGTCAACTTTCAAAAGTCCCACCTCTACATACGAACTCCCTGGGGGCAATACTTCAAAATATAAATTTTATGGTGACATAAACAGTCTATAACATGAATTAAGCCACTTTCTATGGGCACTTAATCTACTAGCTGGGCAAATGCTGACTCCAAATACAGTTTTCCTTTTCCTAGTAATTTGTCTTTGTTGCCTTTTTTACATGGGTATTAAAATAATTAGCATTTTTAGAAGCAAGATGTCACCACTTACCATTATCTGATGTACTACCCCAAACACGAATCTCTCTGTAATGTTTATTTTAATATATGTTTATCTACATCTCTCATTTGTTTTAGTGCAGGGAAACAATATAAGATCTCTGTCTTTAAAGTCTCCTAAAAAAAAAAGCTAGGCTTTTGGTGCTTCTGGCAATTTTATTCTAACACAAGTAGCACCCAGCTTGTAATTCTGATAAGTATTTCAGTTCTTTTTTGAAAAATTAAATTCACAAAACAATTGATTATCAGTTATAAATGGCAAAAACACCATCTGGTATTCAAAATTGCTTAAATCCACGTAGCGAGGGGGAAAAATGTTGGAACTTGTAGTTGGCAGGGAGCTCTCGTCCATGGAGCAGAAAATGACGAGCTTTACTATGAGAAAGCCAGAGTAGTCATAACTTCTACTTAGCGGCTGTGGGAATCTGATATGCTCTTCACATGTTCCATATGTTAAATCACTTGGCTACATCTTTAGTGTGAAAGCGCTGGGGGTGGGAGAGGAGCGTGGCTGGTGGGTAGAGTAGCAACCGCTTAATCCTAAATTCTCACCTCTGGCTATTTCCCTGTAGACCCCAATGCCAAAGGTGTTGTACCAGGACTCAGTTTCTTTCCCTGGGAAATTGGACATGCAAGTTCCTGTAATATGATGGCACAGGTGGCATTTCTGCAGAAATTTCTAAAGCTATTTGCATTCCTCCGGTGAGGTAAGTCACACAGCATTAGCATTTTCTATAGAAATGTCCCGTGTTGTTCTTTGCCAACTGGAAATTAGAGTAGGTGTTCATGTGAGTGCCAAGAGACTGAAGGGAGATGAAAACACTCCACATCTTCCAATGTCCCCATACTGTGTTCTGAGTGTGGGAGGAATGGGGCCTGGCTAGATTCTCTTGGAGCTTCAGCCTCATAAGGAATGCTTTTCCTTTGGAGTATATTGCAATCCTGTTATTTTCAAAAATGTTTCTGGGCTGCTGGCATATTTTCCTCTTGTGTTAAAAATATAACTATCCTTTGCTTATTATTCATACATTGTAATACAAAATTTATTCATTCACTTAACAGGTATTTATTGAGTCACATTTCAGCATATTGGTTAATTGCATGGGCTCTCTGCAACTTATCTCAGGGCCATTGCTTATTCTTTCTAACTATGCTTAAAGAATGTAAAGTGGGAGATGATAGCATATACAAAGGAGATTGTTCCTAGGATTGATATTTTGGATGCAAAATGCTTAGTAAGAATTTAATAAACACAAGAGTAATAATAATAGAAAATATTAATATTACTGTATAGCAAGTCCTGTGCTAGTGTTCCTGATATATAGGACTTCATTTACGTTTACACATCCCTTTCAGCATACAGATATCCTCCAATTTTCTTCTTGATCTTAGTAGGACTCCGTTTTGCACTGGGTCTGACATAGGCAGCTTCACTTCTAGAGAGGTGGTCAGAATAGGTAAGACCTTGGGCATTATTGTGACCATGGGGTGTTGGTTTCTTGCCTCATGTGCTGTGATTTGCCTGCTGGAGCCCTCTCTACTTCTGGAAAACTGCCTGCAGCTCTTGCATCAGGGCCTGTAATTACAGAGCTGAAAATCCAGGCTGAGAAGACAGGGCAGTGTTGAAATTAGTTTATGCATAATGGATAATGGGAGGCTGTTTTAAAGTGTAACTCATTTGGTGGGCTGGCAGATCTTGACTTTCTTTTTGATATGTATTATTTATTTATTTATTTATTCTTTTTTTTTTTAGTGAGATGACTAAAGGCTAGGGAAGTCACTTGGTGCAGTTCTTCTAGACTATAACTCAGATTTAGCAATTTATATTCAGTAATCTCTTGGTCATTTAGCCACAGATAATTTGTCATGGTTTGTTTTAGCTGTTGTGATATTGATATTTATTATGCAAATTGTATTTCCTACATCTTATTGTTCTGCATTCTATGAATACTTAAATTATTATAAACCTTTACACTTAATATTGCTCGTCCTTCAATTTGATGCTTGAGCAACAGAGGGTCAGAGCGCACACGATCTTCTAGAAGAGAAGAAAATAAGTAATTAAAAAGCAGACAAACAAGAGTTGGCTGCCTGGCTGAAAAGAAAGCCAAGGTAATTTCAGCTAGCGAGATAGCGCTAGTCCGGAGATGCCAGTGGCTCCAACAGGAGAACCTTTCCCAGAGACTCGAGAAGCGAAGAGCACCTGTTGGTCTCCGGCCGCTTTAGGAAGGGCTGGGGGCACAGGGAGGAGAGGGTCTGAGCCCTGAGGGAGAAATGTGGCCGAGCACTCATTTCCCACACCCTGTCCCCCTGCAGTCTTGGCCAAGTACAGTACATTATTGTTGTGCGCGTGTAATCTAAATATATAAGTGTACATTTATGTCACACCTACATATATACATATTAAATTAGGAACGCGACCCTCAAGAAAGCCGGGGAGCCTGGGCGTACACTCCTCGATCAACCTTTCCCGAGCATCTAACGCACAGACTGGAAAATCCCAGCGCCCAACTCTAGGGCTCCTGTCTTCCAACTATCCCCAAGTCCACCGCTAGGCTGTCGAGCAGGCTCTCCGACTCTACCGGACGTGCAAAGCACGCATGCACTTCTCTCAGATTGTTTTGTCAATCCGGGGACCTGCTTTCTCACTCCTCTCTCCCGCAAGCCCTAGTTTCCCAGAGATCTTTTCCTTGGTGCAAGGTGAGTGACGGAAATGTACAACGTCTGGCTTCCAGGCCAGAGATACATGGTGTGCGGCAGAGGAGCCTCCAAAAGGGAGACTCTCCAGTCCTCGGTCTGATACGGCGATTGCTGTAAACATTCCTAATAAAGGTGTATGGAAAGCTAGACCCGCCCCCTGGAGCCCGAGCCCCTATTCGCCGCGCGCCCTGGAGAACACTTTCCTTGATCCTAGAGACTGGAAGACGAAATTTTACCATAAACATATTTGCATAGGCCCCGCCCCTTGGCCCCGCCCCTAGGTGGTGCGGGCGCGCCGCCGCACGCCAGCGGCAGGGGGCGGGGTGGGGGAGGGGGCGAGTCCTCAGAGAGCGGGGCTGGGTTTGTGGCGCGGTGATTGGTCCATCCAGACTCCGCCTTCCGCGCATGTCATTAGCATCTCATTAGCTGTTCGCTCAGGCTCGGGAGGCAGCCAACGCCGCCAGTCTGAGGCAGGTGCCCGACATGGCGAGTGCTGTGCTGCCGAGCGGATCTCAGTGTGCGGCGGCAGCGGCTATAGCGGCGGCGGCGCCTCCTGGGCTCCGGCTTCGGCTTCTGCTGCTGTTTCTCTCCGCTGCGGCGCTGATCCCCACAGGTAGGTGTGAGCACCCGCCAGCTGGCCCCGAAACCTCCCTAGGAACCCTAGTAGCCGTAGCCGTAGAGGGAGGGGGGATGTTTCCATGACAACCTCCCCCCACTTCTCAAATCCGAAACGGTGGGTTTGTGGTGAGGAAACTCGGAAGGGGCTGAGGGGGTCGGGCTCCGTTTCCCTGCGGCGGGCTGGCTGTGGACTAGAGCCCTCAGGGATGCCTGCACCCACACCTTTTCCCCTTGCTTTGGCGCGGAGTGCGGAGCGGAGTGAAGCTGGGGGCCGAGGGGCTGGAGAGTTGGGGGAAGGGGAGGGATCAAGGCACCTCGAAACGTCCGGACCCTCCTAAACTCGCTGCCGTCCCGGTAACTTGCGGGTCTTCCCTCCTTCTCCCGGGGTCGCCCTTTCGCCCTTCTTCGCCAGTCAGTCCTCAGGTCTCTATCCCCCGAGCCTGTCCCTACGACTGTGCCCGCCGCCTCCAGCGTGGTTGCTCGCTGGTCCCCAGCGCTCCTCAGGCTTGCCCCGCGCTCTGCCTCTGGCCCCTGCGCCAGAGCTTCACGCCGCTCGTGTTTCCCTCCGGCCGCTCGAAGCCCCGCCACCCCCCTCTCTGTTGCGGGGCTCCTTGGCCCTGCTCCAGGCGGGGAAAGTTCCCCGGCCCGGCCCCGCAGGCGGGCGATCGTTGTCGCCACCTCTGCGGGAAAGCGCGGGGAGCCCGCAGCCCGCCCGCCCTCCGCCACGAGTGGGGACGCCGGATTTCCGGGCAGGCGGTTCTTTGGGCGGCCCGAGGGGGCGCAGGGGGCAGTCGCGGCCTCTGCGGCCGGCCGGGCGCCCCCCGCGTGGAGGGCCATCTTGGGAATTTGCCCGGGGCGGCTCTGCACCCCGGGCGCCTTCCCTGAGACGCCGCGCGCTCGGCGGGAGCTCCGTGTGTGGCTGCCTGTGTGCCGGGCGCGTTGGCGCGTTCGGGAAAGAAGAGGGCAGTGTTTGCATTTGCTAACAAAAGGAAGCTGGAGCTGTTCCCCAGCGGAGAGGCCGGCCGTGCTGCACCCTGCCTCCTTCCCGCCACCTCGCCGCGCTCGGCAGCCGCACGGCCTCCCCGCGCTCTTGGCCGCTAGCTGCGGGCTCTGGGCGGGCGCCGGGACCGAGCGGCACCGGGCCGCGGGGGCGGGCGGCGGTGCAGGAGGGGATGCAGCGGGGCTCTGCGCCTGCGAAGCCCCTCCTTGCGGCTCGGGAGCTGCAGGACCCGGGAGCAACAAGTGGCAGAGGACGCCGACAGCTCAGCCCGACCTGCGGAGACCCGGCCCGGCGGGCGCAGCGCTGGGGCCACCGTGCCGTCCTGGGGGCGCCTCTCAGCTTGGGCTGTGCCTTTTGTTTACACGCTAGAGGACACACAGTTATGTAAACACCGCAGGAAACACGCTATGGGAAATGGGAATATCTGGGGGTGCTACCTCTGGATTCGGAGGATGCCAGGTTGATTGCTCTCCCCGCCGAGCCTTGCAGAGGAGCGCGGCTTGGGGAACCTACTGGGGCTCATAGGGGTGGGAATCTGGCAGCAGCTTCCATTCCAGCGTTGAGAATATTTTTTTCCTCCTTTCCAGACCACACTGTCTGTCTCCGGATGTTGTTTATGTGCTTTTCCTCTGTGAATTCTTAATTTATGAGTTACGAGATAATTAGGTTCAACCGATGTCGGTGTGGTTACAACTTCATTTCGGGAGATGCCACTGACCGGAAGGGTTGGAGAAAATGTTCCCGAAAGAGATCCCCCGCATTGTAAAAAGCGCTAGTGTCAGTTAAACGTGAGCGTGAGTAAAGGCTTGGTAACTGGCGCATAATAGAAGCAACAATAGACTTGTATTGGCTGCAAAAAAAGGAGGGGGATGGTGGTGGTTGTGGGGAGCGCTGGTCGGGTTTTGCCTTAACACCGAAAATGGGAGCCGTGCGTTGCCGCTTGGCAGTAGAGTAGGATTAGGGTATGCCTCGCCTGTCAAGCCTGCTCATTGAAAGCACCGGGTAGTAACAGCAGTACTATATTTGTAACTATCTCGAGGCGAGAAGTTGCCTTCCCAGCGAGGGAGATGTGCTGACTTAGAAAGGAGCGGTCTGGAACGCAGCCGTGCATGTCAAAGCTACAAGAAAATTCTGTTGCCAGTTACCATGGAAGCAGCTTCTTGCTCTTGTGTACATCCCTGTTTGTAGCCTGGTTATCAGATTGTGTTCAAATTAGGAAGTAATTGGGTTTGATTTGTAGTGAGAGGATGAGATGACTTATTTTCATTTTTTTTTTCTCTTTGAATGCATGTTTTTTGTGTGGTGCTTTGAGAGAGTTTTGTCCCAACCTTTAGTCCTTCACTCTGGGGGATAAATTTCAGGACTCCTAGGGACTTTTCTTCCTCTCTACTCTTAGTTTAAGCTTCCTCAGAGGCCTCTGCTTCCCATTGCAGGGTTAAAAGAAACCTGTTGGTGTTGTCTTCTAACTTCATTAGGCTTGTCTCATTTACATCCTTTAAAGCGAACTCTGGTCATTGTGCAGGGGCTCCTGATCGATTCCCCCATAACTGAAGCTGTCTACCTACACCCCTCGCCCCATCTCCTCACATCCCTCCTTCGGTGTTGCGAAGAAATGGCTGTTAATGAAATGCAGCCAAAATGGAATTGCTGAGGCCGTGTGCATCATGCCTGTTACGCTGAAAGCCCATGCATGATGTTTTGGATCCTGAAAGAACCTGTGGTAGGTTACTCACCACACACACCCTTTTTCTGGGTTAGAGAAGATGGCTGATGGGTGGGGGCTTAGGTGGTGGTGACTGAAAGCCTGAGGCTGTGTTGCCTGCCGTAGCCTGTTGGGGCTCGCATACCAGGGACAGGGACTTTACAAAAGTGCCGCCCTGCTATTGTTGCCTTTCCCTGCATCAAATTGAATAGCTGCAGGAGGGACTTGCACTTGCCCGTGATAGCTCTGATAAAATATCCCTCATTAATGCCACTTTATATTTACAGTGTGTCACTGGAGACGCACAAGGCTTCATTTAGTGACTTGTGTGATGAGACAAGCTTGCATTATTTGCCTGGGACATTTTGGAGGAACAAGAGACCCATTGAGCGATCTTTTGAAATGAACAAATACGAAAAAGGGGGGAATAAAAGCGCAGGCAGTTCCCTGGAACAAAGAGCTTTATTCATGTGGATGTTGTACATGCTTTATCCAGTTTTCCCCAATGGCCCTCCTGGTAGAGAGGAGTGGGACCGGGAAGACCGACAGCGGGCAGGACGCTTTCGCTTCCTTTCTCACTTCCTGACTTCGTATTCCTATCATCGGAGTTGGTCCCTGACTCACTGCCTGCTCCTGTCTCAACAATCCCTCTGAAACCCCAGAAGATAATGGGTTCCAGGGTTTCAGAAGGAGACTTGCAGTCCTTTCTCCCAGCACTGAATTTATCAGAAGAAAGTTGTTGCTACCTGTTGAGATTGATGATCATTGGAAGATATATTGGTTGAAGGGAAAGAGATGTCACTGTTCTATGACATGTGTCAAGAAGTGGTTGAAAGTGAATGTCAGATTGGTAAGATGTCTTGCAATTATAACATTAGCATTACTAGAATTAATTTTTTGAGAAATGCTGTGAAAACGATTCAAAATTTTCATTATCATTAATGGTATTTTGAAATTTTGGGGACTTTTTTTCCTACTCCTCATACATTTTAATCTCATACATAAGTGAATTTTTATTCTATGGCCTATATTGCTAAATGGTTTTTTGAGCTTTAAAATTGATAATCTTGCTATGAATATAAACTGTCTTATTCTCTTTGGGTTTCTGTATGTGACATTTTAATACCTAATTGGCCACTTAGAATTTACATTTTAAAAATGGTGTGTGTGTCTAACAAAGGCCTATTTTCATAGGGGGGAATTTCTAAAATGGGGCCAAACTAATTGATGCTGTGATTTGAATGGAAATTGACGAGCGTTTGAGGATAATTTATAAGAAATAAATCCCAAAGACTAAAATGCTGTATATCTTTCTTGGGAAGAATGGTACTGACCATTACAATAGACATTTTTAATAGAAAATCCAGCATAGAAAGCAGAAATCACACAGCGACATCTGTTGCAGAGCTGAAAATTTGCTGCTTTGAGTTATAAGCAATTAGTCTGGAATAATCACCTAATGGTATCAGTGGATATATGTATTGATATAGATATGTAGATATACATACTTATGTATGTGTATATACACACATTATTCAAAACTCACCTACATACAGTGTTCATATTAAAAAGTACTTAATAGGAAATGTAACCTATCAGTGTTAAAGCTCTTCTACAAAATATTAGAGATTCTTATAATTATAGGGCTTTTGAAAGAGTAGAGATACTAGAAATCATTTTAGGAGATCTTTTTAATTTGAAGCGAAGCATTTGATATCCAGGGAGGAAAGGACCTTGCGCACAGCTGAACTGAGGCAGAGTTAGCTATGGTTCTTGGCAGAGGACAGGTCCCTTTGATTTCTAGCCACCCAACCTTCTCTTAAACCTTTCGGCAGGGATGTGCAGTCAGAGATATGGACTGCGAAAGCATGATATCTTGGCTAAAAATATTTTGTATTCCAAAGGCAGCAAGATTAATTATTGCTCTAGGTAATAAACCCGTGGATCAGAAGGAATGACCTCTGGGAAGAAAGGACCAGGTCTTTGTAATGTTTTCTTTGGTGTTGACAAATGATTCTGAAACCTCTGGACTTAACTTGGCAGCCGCCATCTGAATATCATCCGAAGCTCTTTCATAGGGGATGATGCTGGGTTTGTGTTGCTGAAATAAATCAGATAGGTGAAAACTCAGTTTCAGAGGACTCAGGTTTGATTTTTAAGATTTTTGTCTTTTCAAGGATTAATTTTAAAAGTAGGTCTGAGTCTATATAAGGAAAAAAGAAATATTCTTAAGAACAAGAGCAAAGCTTGACTTTTTATAAAAAAGCAGGTCCTTGTCTTTTATCATGAAAAGAGAAAAAGTGAAAAACATTTTTTTGAAGAAAAATTATTTTTCCCACATGACTTTATATTGGTAATATATTCTTTTGTTCCATTTTATTATGGATATTTTCAAATATATACAAATGTGGAAAGACTGCCATATTTAACCCTGAATGCAGATCTTTGAGTTTAAATAGTTGCCTATCCTGGCCAGTCTTTTCCCTCTGTCTCTTCTTCCTAGATTATTTTAAATAAATCTTGGATAACCTATAATTTCTTTTTCAGTTACTTCAGAATAAGTCTTTTAAGATACAGCCCCTCTTTTCCTCACTCATAATTATGGTATTATCTGAATGTACATATGCTCAGCTGGATATAGAGAATTTTTGCCCTACCCAAGCTTTTCTGAGAGGCGAATGAAAGGTTGCTGCAGTGGGTAATGGCAAAGCAGAAACTAGCAAAGCCAGAGCAAGATTACTACTTGCGCTGAAAAGACCTTGCCTTTGGTTTAGTTTATTTTGAGCAAGGTTTTGTTTGGATGGGATAAAGATGAGTTTTATTGTTGTGTAAATATGGTTGTGTAAATATGCAGTAATTGTAGCTAATCCCTCCACTGTGGCTTGCACCCTTGGCAAGGCTGGCCATTTCCAGTTGTTCTCATAATGAGTACCCTCCATTCCAGAAATTCTGTAGGGAAAGCTCATTCTAGTTCAACAGTTGTGAAGTACCCCATTCACATATTCTTCTTCATAGGCCTCTGTGGTGTAAATGCCTTTGCACTTTGTGAATATATTGCTCAAAAGAAAAATGTTTTCTTATTTCTAAGTGGCTAAGTGCTGATTTTAGCCTGTATTCTATAATTGATCAAATGTGTTTGGCATGGGAAAATGATACAACAAGCCGTAAGTATCTGAGCCTTATTTTTGTGGGTTGGGGGCTGAAGGGTGTTGGGAAGAGAAAAGCGTTATTATTTTTATTTCTGAATATTTGCCCCATTGATTTAAAATATGAATTTTAAATTCCAACTAGAAATGTTGGAATGTTTGAGTGTTAATTTGTGAACATCTTTGGTTTTTCCGAAAATAGGTTGGTTCCATTTTCCAAGGTTCGTGAAATGTGAAGTTGTTTTTTTTTTTTTCCTTTCTAGAGAGGCTCTTTTTCAAGTATTTTATTTAATGTGGTCTATAAATCTGAAGCATTGAGTTTTTTTGCTATCCAGCCAAACAGGTAATTGGATACAGGAGATGATTTTGAAGGGTTGGAGTGGCCCTAATCAGGTGATACCCCTCCCCTCCCGCATATCAAGCTGGCCAATACACAAGAAATGCACAAAGGAATTTGTACATTTGTTTGGGGAGTGCTACCAAAATGGAATAAAAAGCCATTGTTTGCAAACCATCAATGAAGGAAGAAACCCACTGGAATGTTTGTAATTACAAGTGGCACCTCTTTGTTTAAATTGCAGAAGCCACGGTTTCTTTTTCAGAGTTTGAAATTGCAGGCTCCAACCAGCAGCTGCTGTTGTGGTTAATGGGCAGTTTCTCTTTGAAGGTCTTCCAGTGCTGGCCCTCCAAAGCTTGGGTACATTTGGCTGTGGACTAGGATTGGAAATAAAGGGAGATGTAGGCATTTATATATATACATGACTATAACGATTTGTGGCCTTTGTTGTCATTCAACTGAGAAACTTGGTCTTAAGATTGAGAGAAAACAACCACCAAGAGAATGCTGTTATGACTGACAGGTGTCTTGAATAAGGTGATTATCTTAAGGGAAAGGTGGGTTGGGGACATTTTTATCTGTTAGTAGACATTTTACGAAAATATAGTCACTTGACCCAACATTTTGATCTAGATATTTCAGAAATGTTAAATAGGCTTGAAATGAAAGTACTGTGATCTATATTTAAATGCTACTCAGTATTTGCAGTTGATATTCCAATGACCTGGACTTTTAAAAATGCCTAGAATAAGTGTCTGAG
The DNA here is from genome assembly GCA_004027595.1 of Dinomys branickii. NCBI lineage: Eukaryota > Metazoa > Chordata > Mammalia > Rodentia > Dinomyidae > Dinomys > Dinomys branickii. Next base: position 82,400 of record PVLD010005701.1, read on the forward strand.
CCCTTGGCAGATTTCCTTGGGATGGTAGACTCTTTATTCCCCTTCTGGACAGCATTGTCAAGTCGGAATTAAGTTACGCCAGTCCTTGCGGGAGTGGAGGACAATCTGCCTCCATCAAAAAGGCTTACCACTCCCCTCTCTCCCATTGTCTGTACCATATCTCCACTTGGATGGGATTAACCTAACAGTTAGAGTGTCAAAAAAGGAAGCATTCATCTTTCTGCCGTAGATACCAACTTTTCTCAAAGTCTCCATTTTGCTGACACCTTCGTCATCCTAGTCTCTAAGGCCCTAAATTTGGAGTCTTTTTTTCCCCTCTTCAGCTTTTACTCTTGGACTAGAATTAAATGGGGTTGATTATTTCTCTACAAGAGTCTCTGGAAACCTTAGTGACCTCACCAAACAGTGTTTTGCCAACATGAGTTTACTAACCAGTTCTTACTGTCCTCCCAGCCTTTCTCTGCTGGTCAAAAAAGTACTCAAGTCCACCCATTGTAGCTGTCATTTTTTTCTGGACAGGATCATGACTATCGCTTTCAAAATCCTCATCTCATATTCTTATTTCTTGCATCAGATTCAGACTCCAGACTATTGTTTTTAGGTGATTCCTTCCTCAATTGCTCTTGAATTTCCTCTCTTAATTGCCCTCATTCCTTATTACCTTTCAGCCCAATTCTGATGGGACCGGAAGACCGATGATTCTCCAGTCAAACTGAGGAAGACAGTGGTTCTGCCAGTCAGCTTGAGCTGGTTACCATTGCATAAAGCTACTCCATTTTATTTTTAATTGTCTGTCTTGGTTTATAGGTGAAGGACACCTGATTCTCCTTGCCTACCTTGAAAATAAACACCTTTCATATCTTTCATTTTAACTAACACTAGCTAGAATATATGTCCACAGAAGCATTTCTTTTTCAGCTTTGCAGGTGTACACGTGGTATGCTTCTTTGTGCTGAGACAGAAGTGTCATTATAATGGCCATAATTTTAATGAAAATTTTAAACTTCGGAATGTGGAAAAAATAATTGGGGTTGTCTGGTAGAACCAGTTTGAATACTATAGACTTAAAATGGAAAAATTGACTTAACAGATTAAGAGCTGGCAGAGTAAGACTTTCAAACAAAAAGTGAAATCCTTTAGAATTTGGAAGACTTTTCAAGGGTTAAAGTTAAAGTGAAGGGGCCTTGTGTGGACCTGCTGACTTGGGATGAGATCAGCCTCTCTGAAGATGATCCATGAGATGCTAGCTTACTGGTGCTGCAATGGTGCTCATATCTGGTAGGTGTAGGAGAATTAGGAGACGTGTGCTCGGGTTATTGGTAGTGTTTTAAACATATTTGACTTCAGGAGCAGTGTCGTCTAAATAAATGCAATTGTGCCAGCGTTGTGGGAGGTCAGTGAATTTGGTTGCACTTTGGTAGATAATATAGAGCATGAATTGTCATTGGCTTAAGAAAAAAATGAACAAAAATCTTTGTTCTCAGTGTAACTGCAAAATTTGTTATTTTAAGAATGGTTTCAAGGCCTTTGTCTAATTTTATTATCTGCTGTAGTTCTTCCTTTCCTTCTTTTCTTTGTCTGGTGTCTTTCCCCTTCAGAGTTCAGTTCTTGCTAGCAGAAAAAGGTTACTATGCAGCATATACACTGGATTGGCAATCTTAGAGTATTTGGGACATTTTGGGGAATAAGTCATATATGAGAAGATTGTTATGTATTTGGCTCCTTGCAGAATATGCCTGAGAGAGAGAAACCAAGCTACCCAGACTTCAAGTCATCAGCTTTTTGATTCTCCTGAAAGAATAGGAGCCTTGTCTCATTTCTCTTGCAGAAACCCTATTTAAACAATGAAAACTTCAAAGATAGGGAGAAAAAAACAAGTTAATTTAGTACTAAATTACTGCTCAAATGGTTTTATCTCTTAAAAGGTTCAAGTAGAGATTAGCTTAAATGACACTGAATTTCACTTTTCCTTGTGCCTATCTTGTGAACACACATCCTTGTGAAGAGGCTTCTGTTCTTTCTCTTTAGTTTTGTTAGTATAATCACATGAATATTCCTTGCTGTTTCATTTCTGTTTCCTGAAGCACATCTCTCCATCAGTAAGCCATGTTTAGGTTACAGAGCGGTGAAATCTAGTGCTTTACTCATGAGTGAAGAACAAAAGCAGCGTACTTGATGGCATGACAAAAAATAAATCATATACGAGTGTGTTTAAGTAGGAAGTTTTATTTATCACCTTTGTTAATATAGCTACTACCAAGTCGGGGTTGTTTCTCTGGCTACTACTACTTAATTGTATTTGTAAATCTCTCATGGTAGGAAATACTGAAAAAATATGTTGAAAGGATTAATTCATGATACACTCAATTTGCTGTATGGTAAAATGGAAAATATTTTTGAAATTGAGTGGAACCATTTAGTAGCTGGGAAGAATTAACAAATGAGAATACATATAGCCGTCGGGCTTTTTAACACTGAGAAGACTTTATTATTTTACTTAGCTTCCTACAGTTTATACATACTATATTTATTAAGAAGTGATGTTTCTGTAGTTAACCTGTAGGCACTTAAATGGCACTTAAATGAGCATTTAAAATGATTTGAAAGTGTTCACTTTTATACCGGGCACTATGTTAAGTGCCTTTCTTTTTTCAGGAGGTAGTTGTCTGTTTTTTTGGTAACTTTTATTTTGAAAAACTTCAAAATCAAAGTAAATTTGAAAGACGAGCATAGCAATAATACTTCCTTAAATTGATCAACTGTTAGCTTCTTGTCTATTTGCTATATTTCTAAATAATATATACATACATGTTCACATATTTCTTTTTGCTCTTAGCCACAGGAAAGCAAGTAGCAGGCATCATGATACTTCATCCTTCAGTCCTTCTGCGTGTATAGCTCATGAATGAGGACCTTTTCCTGTACAACTCAGCACCAGCATTACATGAACATTTTAACTTTGCTTTAATACTATCTAATATCAAATTCATGGTCTACTTTTTTCAGTTGTCCCGTTAATGTTCCTCATAGGTATTTTTCTGTCCTGCCCGATCCAGAATCCATCACAGATCACATTGGATGTGGTTTTTTCATGTCTCTAGTCCCTTTTAACCAAGAAACATTACTTTGCTCTCTGCTTTTTCTCTTAAAAGGGATATAAAGAAGTGTCTTTTTGGTCTTGCCATTTTGATTAAGTCCAGATCTGCTGTTTTTGTGGAATATTCTGTGGTTCTGTAGATCAATCATTTCCTCATCGTTTGGTTAAAATTAAACATCTTTGGTGAGAATACTGCATAGCTGATGCGACCATCTGCCTGTTGTGTCACATCAAAGGGCACACTAGATCAGTTTGCCCTGTTAGTGATTGGATTCCTTGGTTAAAGACGTATACTCAGTTTGGGTGGATTACAGATCTCTATTTTTGTCCCTTTAGAAATTTTTTTTTGTTTGGTTTTATTAGTGCATGTTTGCAGTACGTAATGATTACATTCATTGTGGGGAGTTGGTACCCTGACATAGCACATTGTGGTTCTTTATATTTCATCTGCTTCTCTTTCCTCTATTCACTAATGGCTTCAATGTCTCTCTCTCTCTCTCTCTCTCTCTCTCTCTCTCTCTCTCTTTCTCTCACTCTCCCTCTCTCTCTCTCCTTCTCCCTCTCTTTCTTTCTTCCATAGTGAATTCATACAGATGTCTTCAGTCTCAGTCTGACATTCCCAGAGTCATTTGTCTCCATCTCCCACCCTTATTTTTATCATCTTCCTTCCCAGTGAAAATCTTGTCGTCAGCCACATGAATATCTTACTAATACAAGATAGTTTTGGAATTACTCTGTCAAGACACCGGTAGACAAGAAACCTACCAAATAAATTGTGATTTTTCTTGCCTTCTTTTTATTTTAAAACAAATAGATCCTACAGGGAGTTGGTAGTACTGTGTTCACAAGTTCACAGACTAGTTCCTTCTATGTCTATGTGTATGATCAATTAATTACTCAGGGTCAGTTTCTGTTTACATATAATTTTAGGTTTTTTTCTATTGTTGATTTATTCTTTGGCACATGTGAATCAGGAACATGAGTCAAAAATGACCCATATTTTCTGTTCCATTTCTGTTCCATTCTCATAAACCTTTTCCTGTAGTAGCAATATTTACTCATTTTGGTACAACCATTCTATTTTTCCTATTAAAAATAACCATGTTCTCTTTTTATATTTTCAGTGAAACTTATATTCATATGTCTGTACTTTTTCTCCTTATTTGACATCTTAGCTTCCTATATTTATTTTGATTTTTTGTTATTTGACTTTTATTTTCCTACAGAAGCAAATCATTGTGCTCTCTTTTGTTCTCTTTGTTTGAGTTGTGGGAAAAATTCTGTATGCTTTTTAAAATTTTAATTTACTAATTACTTGCAAGAAAAAGACTGGTCCTTTTCACATTAATATTTGTCTCTGAGTAATAACTGTGCCTCAACCAGTGCGTATTTTACCCTTTATTTTAGCCTTCCTCATCAAATTAGTTGCTAGATCTATAGCTTAAATCTCATTTCCTGCCATTTTCTTTATTTTGTATAACATACTATAAAGTGTATAGCTGAGATATGTTTTGCTCTTAAACCTCAGACCAGCTAAGTCCTGCCCATCGTCATTTTACAGAAGAAAGCAGATTTCAGCTGGTATAACAGCCCTTAATTGGTCCATTTGCCTGAGGCCTCATTCTTATAATGTATTCTTAATACTGCTTCTAGACAGATCTTTCTAAAATGCTTATTTTATTGTCTCTTTCTAGCTTAAAATCTTTTAGTGTGCTCTTCGTACCTTACAGGTGAATCTTACTGCCTTTCAGCATGCCCTACAGTTTTTATCACCTGTCTGCAGTCTTCAAGCTCATCTCTTGCCAATTCTCCACATTTTAGGACTGTTAAAGTAAATGTGTTCCCTATGCCCGAAGCACACTTATCTCTATGGCTGATTCGTATGTGTCTTTTGTGATCGTCCTCAAGTGGCTGACTTTTTTTTGTGTGCAGACTTCTCTGACCATTGAGGCAGCTTGGGTTTCATTTTATGTATCTTTCTTTTGTACTTTCCTAAAGGCTTTTCCTGACTTACCACCTTCTTCCTGTCAAACATTCCTTTCAGAATTGACCAAGTCTATGTATATCTACTACATATTTTGTTTTTGTCTAACTTGTTTTCACCAGCAGAAATGTCTTGTCTTCTATCTTACACATGGGTGTATATTTATATATTTATTTCATCTAGTTAGGTACATGTTTATTTAATATAATTAAATATGTATATTATGTATAATTATCTATATTTTAAATAATATATGTATTTCTTTTTTGGCAATGGAGGTTGAAATCATAGTCTTGTACATGCTAAGCATGTGCTGTACCACTGAGCCATATACTCCAGCAACACCGTGTTAGCATATTTAAATCTTGTACGTATATAAAGGCCTAAGGCCATTGTTTCTTCTTCAAGTCTTACATAATGTTCCAAGTTGCATTTTTTGTTCTTTGTATCCTTGACAGCACAGAGCTCAAGGTATAGCACATATGCATAGCATACACTCAACCTACATCTGTTGAACCGATTAATGAATTGATAATGAGGTGTCCTTTAAATCACTTTTCATCCTCTTACCATAAATGTGAATAGAAAACACAATACTAATTTAGAACTGAAGACCAGTTTAAAAATTAATCACTCCAAAGAGTTGTTTATTCAGTTGTCATTTTCCTGTTACACAATATGATTTCAATATGTATACATTCTGTCCATTTTCATTTGTTAATAGTTGGGATGTATAATTGGCACTAGGCCTTATTTGTGAATTTAATTTAAGGTAGTTTTATTATCAGTTTTAGGACTGTACTTCTTGAAAGCTGTTCCCTCATACTGGGCAAAAAGCTGTCAGTATGCCTGGCTCTTTCAAGGACTGACTTCTAGTGTTTGTTCATACTTGGTTGTTGGGAAATCACTTGAGAGATCTAAGCTGCCAACTCAGATAAGGGAATCTCTGTCCATTTATTTAATCAGTCCACAGTTCTGGGATAGCTGGACTTTGAGTCATTGCAAGGGCCATATCAGCATTTTAGAGTTGAGGCAGCAAACTACAAAACTTATCTTTGAGGCCATCTGCTCCTCTTTACTTCAGCTTTCATGAGAGTCTTGTCTTCAGCTGAGGTATGTTTTCAGAGAGGTGGTGAACATAGGGAAATTTAAACCTTGGGGTAGCAGTTTTCCTTGTACAGTAATAAAGATGTATGTGCAGTCAGTGGCTGCAGAATCAAAAAATAGATCACAGTAATCAGATCAAATATGAGTAAAAGCTTGTTGCTGTGTTTAAAAAAATGAGATGGGTGAGACAGTCTGTTTTTTGGAGATTCTTCTATTATTTGAATGAATATGTAGTTGATACATAAAAAGAGTGTGGCAAAACGAAGCTTATAAAGGTAGTTGTCTACAACTGATCCAGTTTTAAAGATTTCATTTTGGTCTTACTGGGAAGATGAGCAGGATTTTGTGTGCAGGTAGAGAGGAGTATGTATTTGCTAATACTACTGTTTAATTTAGGAGTTTGGAGTTTGTTTTTTCCTGTGAATGTAGAGGTGGAGCCACTCTAAGCAGAGTTTATTGCTGTAATATTTTTAAAATGCATTTGTAACGCTGATATATCTGTGACCTTGTGAAGGCATTTTCGAGAAGAAGGGGTGGCTAGCCCTTTTTCTCACTGTCATAAGTGATGCCTCCTCAATAACTCTACCTTCCTGACAGCCTTGGGAGGGGGAAGAGTGCCTACCGTAACTTGATTTTTATGGCTTACTTTTGAAGCATTCCCTTCGTAGGCACATCCATCTACTTAGACTTCTCCCTGCCTAAAGCATGCATCCAGCCTAGTTGTGTTTGGTGCTTTAAATACTTTGCACTAAGGAGAATCATAGTACTTTGTCCATGCCTCCCTTGTAGCTGTATAGCTCTGTATTGTCTTAGATTACCCAGTTTACATTCTTCATCTTTGTGAGAAGATGATTGCAATTAATTGAGGTTTTTGAAAGGAAGGACCTATCTTCCTTTATTTCTACCATAGGCCATACGCCCTTTCTTGGTAAACAGTTTTTTATTTACTTTTTAAGAAATCATTTAAGTTACTGTCTTACACCTTTCTTTATACTACAACTCTGGACAGATGTAGCCTTACCAGTGTGAGCTATTGTCAAATCAATACGATTTGATGGCAATAGTCAAGAAAAATTACTTCTTCAAAATACAAATTTTGTCAATGTGTTTATATATAGTATATGATTGGTATTATTCAAGAAGAAGAGATGAGTTAATCAATTTCTTCTAGAATTAGGTGGCTAATGCTTCAAGCATCCTATTTAAAAACAATCACATTTAGATCCTGTCTGCAGGATTGCTTATTTCATTATTCTGGTCATTTGCATGAAAACAAGTTGATGATTCTTTAAATAACCTGTCTGTTCAGTTTTCTTTTCATCCTCAGTTGTTACTCTTCAAGCATTATATTCCATTCATGCAGTTGCATGAGTCAGGTCTAGCAAGTTAGGATTTCAGATTTAAGGTAGTAGCAGATTTTTTCTTCACCCTTAAAGACCAAAAATGATCTCTCATTTTCATATTAATTTACGTGTGATTACATCTCTTTATCCTGGTTTAATAAGGTACATGGATAAAGAGTTATATTTTAATAGGATATTTTCAAGGTTTTAGGATTTTTAAAAATGAGGTCATCACCTTCAAGATTTTGACCTGAATTTTTCATAAATTAAGGAGCAAGAAAAAAATACGTGAAAAAAGATGAATATATAATGTACTTATAATGGAGTAACTGATCAAAGTTAAATTTATTTGATGACATTAATCTGGTGCTAGCTTCCAAAGCCTGCAACCATTTCAACATTAGAAACTCTACATTGATAAATTGGATCTCCCCGTAAGATTCACTTTGTAAAAATGTTTTGTTTTTAAAAAGGTTTGAACCAGTCAATTACATAGCATGATTTCTTCAAGTTCACAATGATAAGGCTAGCAAGAATGAAGCTTAGTATATTGGGAGACCACATCATTAATATAGAATGCTTATTTGCCTGAACTTTTTTCTCTTCATATTTTCTTTGGGGCTTAAGGTAGTATGCCTGTGGTCATGGCAGAGACCATGCAGAACTGCAGAAAGAACTGAGATTTTTGATCCCTGGCATCTATTTCTGTCAGGCATATTGAGGAGGCAACTATCTTAGAGTTTGGGTGTTTCAAAGGTTTTCCATTTAAATGAGATCTTGAAAAATGGAATTTTTCTACTGAGAAACAGGTAAGGAAGGACATTCCACATTTAGGAGAAGCAGATGAATAAAGACTTTCAGATAGAAAAACCAGAATGGCCAGTGAGAGATGAGATTAGCAAAAGATAGCTTGCGACCAGCTTGTAGAAAAACCTGGAATGTTAGGCTTAGGTTAACTTCAGGAAGACACTGGGAGCTATTAAAGGTTTTTGTAACTAGTGATGTAAAACTGGTTTCATGTTCAGGAATGTAAATGTGGTAAAGGTTAGAAACGGAGAGATAAGAAGTGGGGAGACAGATCTGGGAAATAATAGTTAATATCATGTAATTGAAAACTTGAGGAAAGAGCAGTGAAGGACAAATGGAGTAGACTTGAATGGATTATGTGGCTGACCAGAGAATGGAGATAGAGAGAAAGCAGAGAAATGAAATGAAGTTGTCCATTTTTTTGGTACAGGAATCAAACTCTGGACCTTGTGCTTGCCAGGCAGGCACTTATGCCTCAGCTGTATCACTGACTGAAGTTGTCTTTTTGATTTTTGAATTTGAGTGACTAGAAGAATGTCTATTCCAATTAATATAAGTAAAAATCTTATATGGAGAGTTTATTAAGGAAGTACATGAGCTATTTTTGGATCTATTATACCTACACTACATTGGACCATGCGGATGGAAATATTTAGAAGGTATTTGGATGTTGGTTCAAGTGCTTAAGAGAGAAGTTGAGAATAGAGGTAGAGATGGGGCTTTCAAAGTTAACTGCAAAAAGGTAATAGCAAAAGTTTTGCATAATACTCTTACTTAATTTTACCTATTTGATACACAACAACGGAATTGGCCAGTGTATATAAAACATTCTGATAAGTGCTAGAGATCGAATAAGATTGTATAACTGTATGGTATAGCCTGAAGGAGGCTGTGTAGAGGCAAAACCTTAAGGCGGGTGTGTTGAGGGAAGGGTAAGAATCTTTGGTGAACACACCAGGAAGGACTAGTCAGAGGACCAGGTGAGTAATATGGAAGAAGGCAGTACTAGCAGGTAAGGTGTGAGCAGGGTGGGTGTGAGATGGAAGTCATCAAAGGATAGAGTGTTGTCTTAGAAGTAACGTGAATTAGAGACGAGGATTTTGTGTAAGCAAATGAAATTAGACTGAAGGGAGTTAGCCAGTTACATAGCTAGATTATGACAATGCTAGAACCAGATTCCAGGTGTTCTATTTTGAGTCCATTTCTTACAGAAGTACACCAGTATACCAAATTGTGCCTTTATGTGATATAAAAAACTGTGGAGAGCCTGTACAACCTGTCTGTATCACTTACAGTGTTTCTAAGTTGTGATTCTTGAGGTTGTGGTATTGAATAATGAGCACATTAGTGAGCCTCAGAACTGTCTTCCTATTTTACACCATGAATGACAGCTTTGGTAGGCTGAGGTGTGAAGGGGGGACAGACAGAGGCTGTTTTTCTGAAAGTGTGCTGCTTTAATAGCCACCACCAGTGCGCAAAACAAATCCTAGTGTAGCACAGGGAGCAGTTTCACGATAGCCGGAAGAATCCAGGTCAGCTTAAAGGGAACTCCTATTCTTTAGGTAGATTAATGTCTGCCACCCTGGTTTTCAGCACATAGTGCAAAGTCCAGAAAGACTGTGCATGGTTCCTGTCTCAGTCTGTTTTCTGGTCCTGTAACAGAAGACCTGGGACCATGTAATTTATAAAGAAAACACATTTAGTTTGACTTACATTTCTGGAGGACTAAGAGCACGGTGCTGACACCTATACAGTTTCTGGTGAATGCCTCATGGTGGAAAGGCAAATGGTCACAAGAGGAAGAGGCAAAATATATGGGGTACATGCAGGAGTAAATTTGTTCACACTCACAAGAACCAATCCATTCCCATTAGAACCAACCCAGTTTGGTGAGAAAGACAGTAATCTCTCTTCAAGATCTCATGTCCCACCACCACTACATTAGCAACCAAATTTCAACATATATTTTCAGTGAGGACAGCCATATCCAAACAATTTTTGGTGAGGATAGCAGTTCCTTAGTACATATTAGGAGGTGCCATGAATATTGGTATGCAGGAGCATTTAATCAGAAGTTGAGTATAGAGAGTATAGTAATATGCTTGGTAATAGTATGAATTTCCTTAACATCACAAAGATGTTAAGAATACATCTTTGTGAACTTTTCATTTGTTATGTTTAGGGAGTAACTGATCTTCTATGGGTAGAATGATCAAAAACTAGTGTAGTTCAGTGGTAAATCTCTGGGCCCTGAGTTTGGTAGTCTAGCTCGCTTTCTGTAGCTATGCCTCTAGCATTGTCCAATAGCACTTTCTGTGATGGTAGACATATTCCATATTCAGTTGTGCGGTTTGGAAAACAAGTAATGCCAAGTGGCACTGAGTACTTGAAATGTACCTAGTATGATGGAGGAGCTAAGTTTTTAGTTTTACTTAATTTAATTTTACCTAATTTAGATATCCATGGCTGTTGGTAACCATATTGGACAAAATAATTAAATAAGGAGCCAAATTCTCATTTTTATCAGTAGAATACACTAGGGAGGAAGAGGAGTTGAGTTTCGTTGATATTCACTTGAAACTCCGTGGGTATGATGGGTATCCAAATTATGAGATTTTGTCCACTTTTTTCTTGCTTTTTATGTCTAAAAGCCTGAGAATATTTTAATTGTCTTCATTTGAAAAATTACTCCTTTTGGCCTTAGGAGGGATATGGCTCATTCAGTGCATAGATTGATAGCTCTAGCTTTGTCCTCAGGAAGCTAAATCTTGAAGGTTACTGTTACACGACTGCACTGCCGTATGCCAATTCACATTGGTTTTTTTTTTTTTTTTTTTGACGCTGAAAGTGAGTGAAATGTGAAAAAAACATTATTCATTTTAAATAGTTTTGACTGCCAGGTTAATGCGTCTCTTAAGCGGAGCTTCATGAGGTCTGGCCATAGCAACTGCTTTTAACTTGATTTAAAGTTCTTAAACATTCTGAATTGCCTCACCTAATCTTTTTATACTGAACGTACAATTTTCAGGCTCTTCTTTATTTTCAAATCCATAACTGACAGCTGCTGAACACCTCATTCAAATAGTTCTAGAGAAAAGTTGGGACAGACTGGATTTACTGACATCAGTTGGATTGAGATATTGTGGATTTAAAGATGATAGAGGAGAGAGAAAAGTATAAAATAATTATGGCATGTTCACTACTTTCTCAGTGACAGGGATTTGAAGTCTAATAACCAAAAAACTGAGAAGTAGCAGAAGGATATTTGAGTTAACTTTCAAATCTTAATATGTGAAACAAATATTTCATTTGAAAATAAAATTTTCCTATAGTCCATTTGTTTTATTACATTTACAAAATATTAATGTAGAGCACTGTATATCTACCCAAACCTCAGTACCATCTGAGATTTTTGGACAAATTTCTTACAGATTCTATGAACTGACTCTGCAGGGGCTTCCATGATGTCTAGTGCATACCAAATATTTCCTAAATGAAATTAAGAATTTTATGAGAGAAATAACATGTCTTTCACACAAGAAGGCTACAGACTACAGTAAATATAGAGAAGCTTCCCAGTAGGCTGTTTATCCAAGAGTTAAATGTGATTGCACATTTTGTCCTTTGCTTTTACTGCCTTTTGAATAAGTGCTTTTTGTGTATGCATGTATGGGTGCGGGTGTGTGTTGCCTACTATGTGGTGTATGCCTTGGTAAATAGCACTAGGTTTGCAAAGATTGCTTATATAGGATCTCTTCCTTCAAAAGATTTCTATTTTAGACTCTTGTGAGGGTGACAGTAAAAATAATATGTGTTAAGAACCATAATACTTTAAGAGGACTATTGAAGAGAAGAAGTATCTAACTTGGCATGGAGATTTCCGTGAGGGAAGACCTTCAGGGTGTCGTTTGTGTTGGATCTTGAAAGATAAGAGAGGAGAAAGCCAGATAGATGCTGTGAGTAGTTTTTCCAATTAGAGACAGGATATGTGGAAAGATACGGAAACAAAAAGTACAGGGGATTCTGGGAACTGAGTAGCTTGTGTGGCGGTAGGAGCAAAGCGTGAAGCTGGGGAACGTAAGTAGTACTCAAGTCATGACAGACTTACTGAATAGTAATGGGAGCATGTTGGACTTTACAGAGAGTCTTCATGGGGCGGATGTGCAGTGGATCAGGAAACTGAGACTAGAGTTAGGAGAATAGTTAGGAAGAAGCTCTGGAAGATCAGTTGAGATGCTGAGGGCCTTGACTGAGGTTTTTCTTTTTTTTTGGTACTAGGAATTGAACTCAGGACCTTGTGCTTGCCAGGTAGGCACTTATGCTCCTGAGTTATAGCCCCAGCCCTTGACTGAGGTATTTGCTATGCAGTTTGGGAAGAAGTTTATTTCAAGGTGTATTTGGGAAGGTAAAATTTCATGACTGATGGAGGAAGTAAAGAGAGAAAGAGTAGTCTAGGTTAGTGGTCAGCTTCTGGCTTGGCCACCTTGGTGGGTGATGGGTCCACTAGCAGAGATAGGGAGTTTAGAAGGTGAATGGAGTTGGGGGTTAAGGACTAAGATGTATGTGACTCTTGGAGAGGTTGAATTTGAGGCACAGTCAGGTGGACAGAGACAGTAGCATTTGACAGCACTTATTTGTAGCTGTAGACATGGGTGAGACTTTCTAAGACTGTACTTTGTCTAAGAAGAAGAAGTGTGCTAAGGATAGAATGGTTACACTTTAAGGTAGCCAGAAGAGGATAAACTAGTGAAAGGGATGTAGGTGGAGGAAAACCAGGAAAGGCTTGTCTTAGCATGTAGGAAAGGAGGGGAATCCAAGCAGAAGAGCAAGCAACAGTGTCCTAGGATCCAAGGAGATCAGAGAGGTGAAGGAGCTGTTTGTGGTTGCAGTGCTTAGGCATTTATTGGGGAGCTCTGCAGCGGGGAATGTAGCAATCAGATGGCAGCGTGTAGAGCAACAGGAAGTGCAGAGTAAGTGGCAAGATTGTCAACAGGTGCTGTGAGAGCTTGACTGATGAGGGAGAAAGGTGGAAATTTTATGTATATTTTAAATCAAAGACTTGATTATGCAAGAGGTAGTACAGAGCAAAGTGGAAGATGAAGGAGTGGGATTTGGTCACTGACTCAGGGCAAGGATGAAGCTTAGGAGGAGGTAGTTGCTTGAGGTAGTGTAAAAGATGGCATTTGTTTCTTCCGGGATGCAGGTAATGGGAAAGACCTTCGAAGGATGGCTGCAGTAGGATTGTGCATTTCAAGAGGGAGGAAGAAAAAGGGAGAGGGGAAAATGGGAGGGAGGGAGGGAAAGAGAGAGAAGGGTAAGGGAGGGAGGGCTTCTTGGGCATACAGGAGTCCATATGATACGTACTGATGGTGAGATGGAGCTGGTGGGAGGGAAAGCTGGAGGGACACCTGCAACACCCCTGAGGGAACTCAGAGGAAGGTAGAGGGCACTGAGTGGAGGGTAGAACCTCATGTTGCGGTGCCCCCAATCCTCTTGGTTGCTGATTGTCTTGCCAGAGCAGCAGCCTGAATGTCCCTCTTCCTCACTACTGGGTACTTCTGATGTGTTCTTGATACCTTTGTTCCCTTTCAGAGGGAAGGCAGGTCACTGTGACATGAAATGTAGAGCTGAAGGGGACTTGAAAGAGTGTGGAGGCTAACCTCATTTTGTAAATGAGGAAACAGAATGAGAAAAGTGAAGTGACTTATTCAAGTAAATCCAAAGCCAGGGCTAAGCCCCAAACCTCTGATTTGTAGCCCAGGGCTCTCTTTGTTCCTTTGCTAACTATCCTTGATAAGGATTATGAATAAATCCCACTGGTTATAAATGCTCTTTAATTTCTTATTTTGGACACTGGGAATTAACACACCATTTTGTTTCTCTTCCAGTTTTTCTTTTCTCTGCCAGGTGCAAGCAGGTATAATTGTATTCTAAGATACTAAAAATAAGTAAACATGTATTTTTCTAAAGTAGAGCTGATATTTGATGAAGATATTTGGGACTTGTAAAAAGGTAGAAGTTAATACTGAAGTGTTTGGAATGTCTCTTAGAAACTTTGTAAGTTTAAAAATATATGGAATTATTCACTTACATATTTATTGATTCTAACTTTTATTTATAATGTATTTCAAGAATATCCATTAGACTCTAGGTGTTATGATAATACAGTACCATGGAATTCCCATATCTGTCCCATTGTTGAGAATTGAAACTCATTATTGCTTCTTTCATGCAGTGTATCAAGTTTGATAGGGGTAACTTTGGGATCTGCCATCCAAGTCCTTAGCCTAGGCAAGAAATAAGCAGCAGATAATAGTATGCTGTTGGATAAACATAGATTTAGCAGGAATAATTTAGTGTGGAGCAGGGGACCCTTCACTAATTATCATTGTTTATAATACATTTTTTCTCCTTTGTATCCAAGAATGAGAATAATTCAGCAATGTGATTGATAAATAAAACATAAAAGGTCAGTTATGGTTGCCCTGGTAACTATACTTCTCAGAAAGTATTTTGTTTGCCTTGAAATATGTCCTGGGTGATTTACTGAAAATCAGACTCTGAATGTCATGACTTTTTGTATTTAAATTTCTCAGGCATTCATTTAGGAGTAACAATTTTGTAGGGTTTTTTGGGGGCTGGGTTCTAAAGCTGTATGTGTGATGGGGATCCTTGTGTTTTTCTCTTTTTTTGGAAGACAAACAGGAAACTGTGATTACAGTGAATCTATTCAAGTTTATCCAAGAACATCCAAGCCTGAAGTGAGATTTAACCATGTCATGGCAGTTCAGTACACAATGGGCCACATAATAGTGGTCCCATAAGATTACAGGGCTACTGAAAGGGTCCCATTAACCACAGTAATGAGTCCTTGTGGTGCTGCTGATAAAACCTTGCCTGCTGTGCTGCCAGTCATACATATGCACATATACCATAGTATATATACACATGCAGAGTATAGCACATACAATTATGTAAAGTACATGGTACTTAGGATAATAGTACTTGTTTATGTACTTAATGTAGTACTTACTGTTATGTCAGAGTGTGCACCTTATAAAAATGTACTATAAAACGGTGTGCTGTGTTAATGCCGGCAGCAACCTAGTGTACCTTGTATTTACTACCAACCCTTCATTACATCACTTTTCTCTTGAGCTTGATTGAATCTCATGTTGTTTTGTTCATTATGGCCTGAGGAGCTGTTCACTCTCTCTCTTGTCTCTCTGTCTCTGTCTCTGTCTCTCTGTCTCTCACACACACACACAGACACACACACACAGACACACACACACACACACACACACACATGCGCGCATGCGCATACCCAGGCACACACATCATGTAGTACATAGCTTAGTCAGTGATGCCAAACCTTTTAGAGCTTTCAATGATAACAAACAGCCCACAGAGGCACGTATGCCATAGGTTCACCACCATTGGCCTAGGTGTTATAATCCTGTAAATACTCCCTGAAGTTCATACAATGGTGAAATTAATTAACAACAACTGTTGTAGGCAGGGTTTGCAAGGGCATAGATTTAATATAGGACACATAGTTTATAGAATTATTTTATAATATTCACCCAAAAAGTCAAATGTGGAAGAGTTCAAGAGATCTGTTCATGCACTAAAGACCCGAAGAATCCAGCTGAGGGCCTGAAACCCAGGGCAACATCTTGCATGAGTGCAGCTGCAGGCCCAGAGCCCCACAACAATGGCTCATGCAAGTCTGTAACAAGGATCTGCACTGTGAACACCCAAAGGCCAGTGGCGGAAGTTAAAAAGTCTGCGCCGGCAGGGTGAGGGATCTATGCCACCAGGCTGAGAGATCGGCACTAGAGCCAGGAAGTGAAGCTGAAAGTAAGGACCAGAGCTTCCTCAAAGAGAACCGGAGCCATCCTCAGAGACAAGAAGACCAGAGCTCCTCTGACGATTGGAATAGCTGAGTTCGTATCAGGAAAGCCAGCGTGACAAGCTTCTCCAGGAAAATCAACAGCACCATCTTCCCCTCCAGTTCTTTTATCCTATTGGCAATAATCCTCAGGTGGGCCTTCCACACAAGCACCGCACTGACTCAGGTAGCTGGGTGTTACAGGATGACCATTAATCTACCACAGCAACACTTCTAGAAATGTGTATCTGTCATTAAGTGATACATGGCCGTATTTGAGTTTTTGTGATATGTGAGATTTCTTAGAACTGGAATATTTTTATATAGAATTTAGACAAAGAATATTTTCTAATAATTAGGAATGTATTAACCCATACTTTTTCACTTCATTTCTATGCAATTATTCTTGAGTATATTATGATAAAAAAAGTATTAATGATGAAATAAAAATAATTAAGGAATTAGAGGAATATCTACCTTGAAGATTCATGGTAGTAGGAATTAAAGTTAAGTGAAGATTAAAAATAAGTCATTTACTCTTTGATTCTAAACAAAATCATATGTTAGCCTACAGAAAGTTTTCCAAGTGTACACATAAAAACTTAGAAAGATGTAATTCCTATATTGTTTTAAGTAGCAAATAATTGGAAATAATCCAAATGTCCATCAGGAGTGGACTGGTTAAGTAAATTATGGTCAGACCACATAATGGAATTCTTTATAGCCATTAAAAAGAAAATGTAAATATATGTCTTTCAGCAGAAAAAGATTTACAGGATGTCAGTGGATAAAAAAACACTGCAGAATATTGGATATTTAGATGATGCTAAATATTTTTATTATAATTAATGTATAATGCCATTAATAGTCATTTAAAATTTGAAGAATGAACACAAAGCTCTTAACAGTGGTTTTCTCTAGATAGTAGGATTGTAAGAACTTTTCCTTTCAAAATTATATTTGCATATTATTTGAAATTTTAGAATAAATTTGAGTTACCTTTGTTATTAGAGAAGAAGAAAAGCTACAGAGCCTGCTGTTTAACAGGTCTAAAAAAAAATAAGTTGAAATGAGTGCTGCATATAATAAACACATTAGACTTATAAGAACCTTTTGTTTACTGTTTGTTTTTGTGTAGATCCTTTGGAGTTTGAAGAGGTTTATATTTATGTCTCTTGAACCATTATACTGATTTTTAAGCCCTTTCCAGATGTCTGCCATGTAGTTTGTTTTTTCACATTTTAGCAGTTTTCCAAGAATCGTTTTTCTTTTGACTATCTCTTTTTCAAGCATCTGCTACAGTGTCCTTCGATGGGCTTTGCTTTTTGCTTAAAGCATTATTGGTAACCTGAATATTGAAGATTTCTTTTATTCTAAAATGATAACTTTTGTATATAACGGGATGTAGGGATGCAATTGGGAATCCTTAGGACTTCATTTGGATACACTATTCTAGATCGCTAACTATGGTTTCTCATTTTGTGTTTCTGTGTGTCTGGACCCCAGCTATAGCAACTGTCAGAAGACGAGACTTCCCTCGTGCAGCTAGTTTGTCTTTTGCAAAGGAGTCATCAATGCAAATAGGATTAGAAAGAAAATGCACATGGGCCAGCCGCTTTTCACTGTCTGAGCTCAGTTTGTTAGCATACAAAGTGGAGCAGAAATCACTGTTACAGGCCCTTGCTGTGAGGTTCACGTTTTGATACCATGATGATGTCTGTTAGGATAAAAATGCATCATGGGGTAAACTTTAGGTCACACTGTTGAGATTGTGGATACTCAAGGGGTTATCAAAATACATGGCTAATGTTTAGGTAGAAAAATTTATTATAGTAAAAGGCATACATTAATCCCCCTGAAAGTACTTGCTTCAAACACTTATTCTGTCATTCTTGCCGCTTTCTGAAGTAGTTCTTGGAAGTTCTCTTTTGTGAGTGTTTTTTAAGAGCTATGATTAAAAAACAAAACAAAACCAAAACCCAAGAAAAACCAGTGCCTGCTGCTGCCCGGTGCCATGCTACCAAAAGGTAGGCTTAGAAAAACATTTTGGTGTATCCTCATTCACCTGTTGACTAGATCTGGCACTGTGAGACTTCTGGGTTTTACCCAAAGTCAAAATGACCATAAATAAGTAAACAGTTGAATTCATTCGGGACTTTGAGGCAGCATTGACAGTGCAACTAAAGACACTGTCTCAAAAAGTGGCAGCATCTGAGGTAAGTGTGTTTGAAGTAGAGGGGGCAGTATTTTTAGGGGGATGAATGGCAGTGTCTTTTACCATAATAAGTTAAAAAAGTTTTAAACCTTTACCTTATTTTTGATCATACCTTTTATGTTGTGAATCTACTGATTTAATGCAAATTTAAGCAATAACCTTATCCCCCCCCCCCCATCCTCCTTTGCCCTTTGCTTAGGTTAGGTAAAACTGGCTAGGCAATTCTTTTTCTTGGTAATAACTGTTGGATTCTTGTACCTGGAAGGAGGATGGAAACAACTTTAAAGAGGCTTTAGATAAGTTACTGTAATCTAGAAAAGATTTTAAGACAGTGTTTTGCAATTTTTTTGACCTGACCCTTGCCACTGTATGCACAACACATTTATAAGATGTATTATCCTTCACTGTGTTGTGTACCTTGATTTTTTTTTTCTTCAGTGTGTTCTCATGTTTTCTTTCTCTTTCCTATTGGTCCAAACCTGTGCTTTATCCTGTCAGTCCTAACTTATCCACTGTATCTTGTCTACCATCATCCAATTAAAATATTCTCTCCTGTCTATTTCTATTCTGTTTCATTAAAATGCTGCTTGGGAACTACTAATTTTAAGACCCATTATTTGAAAGCTCTTTGTCTTAGTTACTTTTTTCTCATTGCTGAGACAAAATACCCAACACCCAAATTGAAGGAAGGAAAGGTTTATTTAGCTTACAGTTTGTGGAGGTTTCAGTCCCTACTTGGCTGATTCTGAGGCAGAATGGCACATGGCAGAGGGCAAACTGTTCACGGCAGCAGAGCACAGCAAAAAGGAGGAATGGCTGCAAGCAGCCTCCTTTTCTCCCCTACATTGTAAACAGTCTACCCCCCGCCCCCTGGGCATGTACCTCTCACATAACCTCCATGCCCTCCTCTTCCATAGGCTCAGGATGTTTACAAAGTAAGCACCCTGGCTTCCTCCTGAATCACACAGTCAACCTTTAAAGCTTCCCAAATTAACATAAACAACATCCCACAAGGGTAAGGGCATATCCTGTTTACCCCAAGATTTACAACTGCTGACTTACTCAGCTAAACCTCCCGACTCCCCAAGTTGACACAATGTATCAACCATAACACTCTTGATAGGAAAGATGGCAGCTTATTGTAAATAAAATTAGCAAAGGTCTTGGGTGTCCTATTTATTTGAGTGTGGTTTGTTTTCTGTGGAACTCAGTATACTGTTAACTTTAACAGATGCTATATGCCCTGTGGCTTGTGACTGGTATAGTAGGTTGCCAAGACTTAAGGTCCCACATTATGAGATATATGCAGATATATACAGTTGTTGATATCTAAGTCATCTTTTGGGGGGGACTCTAGGAAGTTAAACCTTTTCTTGTTGTATAAATATTGAGTAGTCTGAATATCCAGTGATGGTAATAAAGTCTGCATTTTCTTAGTGCAGATTATACCCTACAGAATGTTTAATCCAAGGATTGCTTTCTCTAACCACCTCACAGGCTCCTGGCTGCCCCTGCTGCCATCTACTGACACATGACCAGAGAAGGCAGGCATATGTAATAGTGGACTAAGCTCCCACAGGTGAGGTAATGTCCTTTTAAGGAAAAAACAAAGCGAACAAATCATGTCACCTCAGTACTCTTCAAAGATCACATGGGAATGATCTTATGTTATCTGGCTGTGGTCATCTTTTAGTTTTGATAAGTTAGTGTTGACTCTGCTCTAAAATAATTTTCTAATTGGGTTTTAATCTTAGTTTCTATATTACTTGGCCACAATATTTTTGGTCTTCTTTTGAGACAGGGTCTCGATATGCAGTTCAGGCGGGCCTTGAGCTCACTTTGTAGCCCAGGCTGTCTCAAACTTGCAACAATCCTTCTGCCTCAGCCTCCAGAGTGTTGGGATTACAGGATGCTCCACCACGCCTGGAAGTGTGTTTTTAAAGATTATACATAGAAAGAGAGAGAAGAGAGGAGAGAGAAGAGAGAAGAGAGAGAGAAGGAGAAAGGGTCTCCTTATATATTTTAGGTTGGCTTTGGATTCACTGTACATAAAGGCCAGGCTGGCTTTAAACATGTGGAGGTTCTCTTACCCTGGCTCTGAGTGCTGGCATTATGTGCATGTGTCACCATATCCAGCTGGTTTCATGTATTGTATTGTATTGTATTGTATTGTATTTATTTATTTATTTATTTATTTTTGTTTTAAAAGTAAAGAAGAAAAACTCTAACAAACATACAGTAGCACAAGAACAGTACAAAAACTGAACTACAGATAAGGTGGCAGGGGATCAACAATAGTTGTATTACACATTGGTAGCTTCAAAGTGTATACTCAGGACAATACAAATAGACATACAAGATTGATCAAACAACTAATCACCAATTGTTTCCCACATCAATATGACATAACAGTGCAACCATGTCAGCCATCCCACACATACATACATACCTACTCAGCTATCCTCCTCTTCCTACTCTCCTTCCCTTCATCCTGATTGCTCTCTACCCTTGAGCAGTCTCCCTTCATACCTCCCGATCTATATTTTCACCTCCAGGTTCCTACACTAATGATACTATATGCTGTTTGCACATGTACATCTGGTTTACCTCACTTATGAGTACGGTCTCTCATTGTGACCATTTGCCTATAAAAGCCCCTAGATTGTCTTTCTTTACAGCTGAATAATATTCCATTGTGTAAAAATGCCACAGTTTTTTAATCCACAGAGGACTGGTTTCATGTATTTTAATAGCAAACTTACAAGAATAGCATAAAAGATAGACAACATTGAAAACATATACTCGCATGTAGGAAGCTCAGAAAAGCATAATTAATAGATGGAATCTACTATATGATAAAAATGCTACAAATACCTTTTGGTTGTTGGTAACATTTACTTTTAAAAAAATTCCAAATGCTTTCATTGTTCAGGAAAATTTAACATGTTACTTATAACTTTTAAAATTGAGCTATTAAAATTTGTTCACTAAAACAACAGTTGCATTGCTGCTTTATGTCCCACATTGACATTCATGCAAAAATGTAGATGGAGAAATTGCCAGTACCTGATTTTTGTCCCCTAGTTTTACACTCACAGTCATACTTAGTTACCTTTTGATCCCGTGCATGGAGTAGGTGGCAGATACCTAACTACCAGTAATAGAAATTATTACTATTAATTATTTAGAATGAAACATTTTTTATGTCGTGGATTTTTAAGCACACTATTCACATATGTGATGTACTAGCTAGATACCTTTGGCATTTTTCATGGTTGGTATGGTTAGCACCCAGGTTGGTTTTTCAAAAAAGGCTAATCAGATAGGTATCACTTACCTCCTGCAAGGCACATTAGCTGTGCCATGACCTGTTTGAAGTCCTGAGCATTTTGTTTCATCAAATGATGAAAGGAACCTTTGTGAATTGGAAAATCAGTGGACTTCTGATAATGTCTGATTTCATGGAGGCCCACAGTGTCTACCAGCCTGTACCCAAGAGGAGGTTCCTTTGCCCTTCTAGTAGAGGGTGCTCTCGTGACCAGCTTGCATATGAGGTAGCTTCGTGGGTGCTCTACCCCTGCTTGCTCTGTAGCCATTCAGCTTTGTGTGAGCCAGAGAATAGAGACCTCCTCACTCTCCCCGTTTTTCCATCAGCAAAATCAGTGTGGGTGTTAGAGGGTGGCTTCTGTCGATACATTTAATAATTAAACATTTTGCTGAGTGCTTGCCAGGAGCAAATTATATTCATCATCTTACTGAGTTTCCACTATTCTGTGAGAATGAACTTTTCTTTTCCCTAGAGAACATTTTGTATAAACGATACTTTCAAGAGTTTGTTTTTCAATTTACATAAACAGAAGTTCACCTTCTTGGAGGAATAGCGTTTTGTGAGTTTTGGGACAGGTATAGAATTGAGATGACCGGTGGTGGCATGCCTGCATGAGTATACAGTGTCCTCCCTTGTCCAGATCTGCTTATGCTGTCCCTAGAACCCTGAACCACTTATCTGGCTGCCATAGTTAGGGTTGTTTTTAATAATGGGTACAATATTTGAATCTAGCTTTTTCACTTAACGTATCATAATCTAACATATCAATAGTTCATTCTTTTTGGTTGTGGAGCAGAATTCCATTGCATGGATGTACCCAGTTTACCACTCATCCATTGAGGGAGAGTTTGATGTGGCGTAAAATATTTGTGTACAAGTTTTTGCAGGCATTTCATTTCTCTTGGTTAAATGCTTAAGAATCAATTGCTAGGCCATACAGTTATACCTAACTTTTTAAGAAATGATCACACTTTACCAGAATGACTGCACCACTTTGCTTTCCATGTTAAATTCAGTTCCAGTTGCTCTGTCTGCATCCTTGTAAGCACTTAATATCGTCAGTGTGTGGGTTTACTTTTAGCCATTCTAGTAGGTACATAATAGTATCTCACTGTGGTTTTGAATGATATTTTCCTAACGACTGTTGCTGTTGAGGATCATGTGCTTATTTGCAATCTGAATGTTTGGTGAAGAGTCTATTCAAATGTTTTGCCCATTTAAAAACATTTGGGTTGTTTCTTTACACCACAATGTTAAGAGTACTGGACATAAACCTTTTGTCGAATGTGTGATTTGCATATATTTTTCACAGTCTGATTTGGCTTTTCATTCTTGTAACTGTCTTTCTCTGGACAAAAAGTTTTTAATTTTTTTGAAGTCCAGTTTAGCAGTTTTGTATTTTACAGATTCTGTTTTCTACAAGATAACTAAGAACTTTCTGTTTCCCACAAGATAACTAAGAACTTCTTGGGTAGCCCAAGACCATGAAACTTTGTTCTGTTTTCTTCCAGAAGTTTTATAGTTCTACTTTTTATTTTCATTTTGCTTTTAGGTCCCTGATTAATTAATATTTTTATGTGAGGTACTAGGTGCAGCTGAAGTCTGCCTTTCTTTGCATATGAATTCCAGTTTGTTTCAGAAACATCTATTGAAAGGATCCTTTCTGTTCATCTGACTTTGCACCTTTGTTAAAAATCAATATTTGCAAGGTTTTATTTGTGGACTTTTCTATTTAATCAATGTGTCTACCCTTTTGCGGATTGAAGCAGTTACTTTTTAAATTTCAGATCACTGATAAAAAGGCTGAGTGTTAGGGAAATTTAGTGCTTTGCCTAAGGTAATTCAACCAACAAGTGATTGAACACATACGCATGCTAGGTGGTTCTCTGGCTCTTGACAGCTGTGCCATCTTGAGAAGTTATGCTGGCCCCTGAAATAACTTGAGTTATTTTGCTCCTGGTTGAAATGTTTGAATTTAAGGAGATATTTGATTGTTTATGTTTTTGGAAGAATAGATGTGAGAAGTAGATCTCATTGAATTAATCTGTTTTGTGAAGTAAATTTGTTTTTCCCCTGCTTTCTGGGTCATTAATTGTCAGATATCAGTTTCTAATATCTTTAAGTAGATATATTCGTTTTAAAAGTACAGATGTATGTTATTTTCCTTTATTTTAAAGAGAGCAGGAAAAATATATGTTCCTTATATGGCAAGGGAAGGATGTTTCGGATTCACAAATGTGAGAACACAGTTGGGCTAAGAGTGATTTGCACCCAAATAGCATATGTGAGGTACTCGGTAAGAGGTGACAGAGTGACACTAATGTGGCAGTGAATAATAAATTAACTTAATTTCAATATTGGCAAACTGGGGCATTTTGAAGAATTCCATAGTTAGTTAATGGTGTAAGCCTGTATACATGGATCTGTCAGTAACTAGGTATGTGTGCGCACACACACGCCCTATTCCTCGATATGCTTTTGGAAAAGCATCTCTACTGACTTCAGCCCAGGTACTCTGTTCTTATAAATGCTTTTCATTTCTAAGAATCCATTTACTCACATAGATGTAGGCTTCTTCAAAAGGCAGACAACTCCCAAACCCATATCTGTGTTTCACCCTGGATAACTCTGTATTGACACAGCACCTAGGATAATTTTTTGATACTGGAAACGTGTACATAAAACTGAGCTTTATTTCTCCTCATCTTCACAAATAAACGTTCCCTCCTTCCCTTTTATTTTCTGGAGGATTGTCTTCTTTGGAACCTCAGAATTATTTTTTCTTTCTTTCTTTCTCATCATTGTGTATCGAAATACATAAACAGTTTCTGCAGATCACTAGCCTCTGTTCCTGGACCTCTTGCAGGCCTTATCAGCTCTGTCATGTTCTATGACCCTTGCTCTTGCTACTGTTTTCACTTAGAATGTGTTTCTTTTCTACCATTTCTGCAGACTGAAAACTAGAGCACCAGCTGTCACCCCATCTTTGAGACCCCCCCCCCAGTCCAGTGCAGGGAGCATGCTTCTCTCCCTGAACTCCTCAAACAGCCAGGGTGCATGGTATCCAAGGCCAGCATCATCTTCATCCCTGCGTGGTATCCAAGGCCAGCATCATCTTCATCCCCTGAGAACTTGTGCAGGTGCCTTGCCCCAGACCTGCTGAATCACAGACTGAGGGTGGACCCTAAAAATCCATGTTCGGGTCATCCGATGCATGTGATTGTTTGAGAACCAGAACCCTACAGAATCGCTCACCACACTCAGTCCCAAATGCCAACTGGTCTTGTCTCTACTCTGTATGTCACTTCCATCTTTCACAATCTGTCAGTTTTTAATTTTGAATACCTATTTCTTCTTTGCTCCGTCATTTTGAATTCCTTATTTAAATAATAAGCTCCAAATTCACTCCCTTGAAGAAGTCTCAGCCTCTCTGTCTGAGCAACCAAGGTTCATTTTGTGTTCATTTCTCCTTCCTGACGCGTTACTCTGTAAGGGCTTTGGTTGACTGCTGTATGTTCTGTGTTTTCCAGAGGTAGGGCAGGGTACTGTGTCCTCCAGCCTGACATGGGGGATATATTTGGCACATGTTTTTGGCATGTCTCTTTCACGACTTTACTACTTTACTCTTTACTACTTTACTACTTTACTCTTTACTAGTCTTTTACTACTTTTACTCTTTTAGTACTGGTATAGTATGTCTCTTTTACTAGTATTGGTATGTCTCTTTTACTAGTAGATTGGGGAGAAAATGTCAAAAGAGTACATATATTGATGAACAGAATGGAAATGTTTGTGAATATTTAGGGCAGAAATGCCTGGGCTTGGGCAATTTCTGGTTGTGCGTAAGATCTCCTAGGGTCTTCACTTCTCCCCTTTTCTTTGATGTTGGATGTCTTGGTTAAAAAACCTGAGATCACACTGCTGAGGATGTGAAGAAAGGGGACATGCATTGCAGACTGTGGAACTGCTTTTTGGTTTTTGGTTCCTTCACTTACGGTGATTGATTCCCATTGCTTGGCCTTGTATTTCATTTGAAAAATTAGGATAATACAGCTTACCTTCGTGTGGTTGTTGTAAGGATTAAGTGAGATTTGTCAGGTAATGTCCTTGTATAATCCCTTTCCTATACTAGGTGTTCTATAAATGGTACTTTTGCTTATTAACTCCATTATAACAGCACATTAAAAATATGCCACGGGAACAATGCTGTTCACTGCATAGTAGGCAGTTAGTAAATGTATTAGCTGACGTTTATGGCATTTCATACTTCTGTGCAGACCTCCTGTTTTGTACAAGGCTTTACGTTTTAGTGCTTTATAACTGTTAATGAATAGTAAGAAATACTACTTTTTGACAAATCAATTGCATTTCTTAAAGTTTATTCAACTTTAGTTTTAATGGACTGTAGCTTACTTTCTAATGGTATTTGAAAGATTTTTTTTTTTTTTTTGGGAGGGGAGGTTGTCATTAGAATAAATTAGGCTAAGTAGGCTCTTTGAGGCAGTACCCTTACCAAGAATGTTGTTTTACTGTCAATGGCTAATTCAGTCAGTGTTTTTTTAAAAATTTTTATTTTAAAAGTATAAAAACAAAAAGATATTAATAAACAGACACAAAGTAGCATAAGAATAGTACAGTCGAATCTGAGTTACAGATAAGGTGACAGGGAATCAACAATGGTTGTTGCATTACATATTGATAACTTCTAAGTGTATATTCAGGAAAACAGATATAGACATGCAAAATTGATCAGACAATTAATCATCAACTATTCCTTACAATAAAGTGACCTAAGTCAGTAGTACAACTTCTT